>JBAMJV010010560.1:0-37558 GCA_037951105.1 Echinarachnius parma | reverse complement strand
TTTTCAGTGCCTCACGACACACATTTTGCCAGTCGAGAGACAGTCGGATGCCAGTTGGGGCCGATTCAACACGATGAATAGGATCCGACCGACCGGGCCCAACTCTAGCCTGATTGAAACCAGTCGGATCGGGTCGAGTCGGCTCTGTCTGCGCCGGGCTTTACAGAAATAGCTCAGTCAAACCTGTGTGTAGTAACCACCTGAGGGAAACAAGGAAAGTGACCACTGTAGACAGGTGACCTCTGTAGAAAGATTGCATGACATTGTTTTTCTAGGCAGAGATCATATGTGGTCACTGTAGACAGGTAGGCTGGTATAAACAGGTGGCCCCTGGGACAAGCTTGACTGTAGTGTACATGTAGTTCCAGCAAGTAGTATGATCAGAGTGGCAAGTTTTCCATATCACAGACAATTAATAGTTAATTTACAGAATTAGAGAAGTAAAAACACAGAAAATTCAGTACTGGTACTTTTACTGACATATAATAGGTAATGGGTGAGTGCAGAAACATACACACATTGACTATTGAAAGCAAACAAATAACTCTTTTTCAGTATTTTTAACCAAACATTACAAAGCAGAAAATTACATTATGGAAGAACACATAATCAAGTGGGCCTACTTAATTTCCAATCTTCTAACAATCATGACTTTAGAAGATGGATTTGTAAAACATGGAAAGCTTGCCACTCCACCTCAGTATCCAGCATGTCCATAGCAGTGGGTTGTAGGGTGAGAGCGAGAAGGGCGTTAAGTTCATTTTTGGCTGGATTGAGTTAAGCATACCATCTTGTAAATGTTGGTAGGAGCTTCCTCTTCATTACATAACATTTCAGATAAAACTTGAGTTTAATTTCGGGAACACTCCACAAATACAAAAGCGAGCTACATTGGTTTTACCTGCCTTCAAACTTTAAACATGATTATCTCCCAGAGTACAACAAAGTGACTTAGCGCCCTTCTCTTTCTCAACCGACATCATCTCCACAAACCCCTCTTATTCCTTCTTAGGCTTCCTCTTATCCTCCTTGCTACTTCCCTTCCCGGCCTGCGGCGCCGCCGGCGTCTCGCTCTTCATCCACTTCCCAAACATGGCGAACCTGCAGGTGTTCTCGATGCCCGCCAATGGGTCGCTGATGCCAAAGACGACCGAGGAGACCTTGAAGGTGACGAGGAGTGAGGTCAGGATCAGCATGAGTTCTGGGGCGGGGATGGGCAGGTGGCCCTGGTTCTCTAGGGCCAGAAGGATGCTGCAGACAATGGTTGCCTTGGTGGTGCTACAATGAAGAAAGAGTTTGCAGAAAGATGGATAAATATCAGTCTTTATGATTTCATAGTAAAAGAGTAAAATCACAAACATAGGATAATAGGATGGTGAAGATTAGCATGAGTTCTGGGGCGGGGATGAGCAGGTGGCCCTGGTTCTCCAGAGCTAGAAGGATGCTGCAGACAATGGTTGCCTTGGTGATGCTACAATGAAGGAAGAGTTTACAGCAAGATTAATTAATTTACAGTCAAGTAGTAAAATATATACAGTGTGAACAAAACAAAAGCAGACATCGAGGAGGGTGATTGACAGGATGAGCAAGAGTTCAGGGGTAGGGATTGGCAGGTGACTCTGGTTCTCAAGAGCCAGTAGGATGCTGGGTACGATGGTTGCCTTGGTGGTGCTAGGTCAGAGGAAGGGTAAAGTCAATGAATTCAGCTTTAAAACAAATTCTTGAGGCGCTTTCAAACCATGATAAAACCCTTGGTGCAAACAGCTTAGCTCGGGTCATATTATAGGTTTGATCGTTTTCATTTATCAAACAAGGACAAATATTAAATTCATTTTGGGGGGTCCACTTTTCATGCTTGCCTGCATGAAAATAGCCCTCTGAAATTTGTTTTGCATTTAACTGCATGCAAATTTACTGGGGATCTTTTACGATTTGATTTTTTTTTTTTTTTTTTTGGGGGGGGGGGGATTTTAGGGGCATTTCAGGCGACATGTATTTATGTCACTTTATCTAATTCATTTCTGGTCAGGTTCCATATAATAGACATACATTTGAACTGAGTTACTCACAAGGATGGGTTGAGCAGTTCATTCTGGGATGGCCTCCAGTCTCCCCTCAGTACACGCTCAAAGATCCTCATGAACGCACTCCCAGATCCTAAACACACAAACACACAATAATAATTATCAGTTACATTCACAAAAGAAATCTAGATAAACACTATAAACTGAGTCAAACTTGTCTAAGAAAAGACCATACACGTGAAACAGAAATAGTGGTCTTTATGAGAAGGTGTTGTGTAAAAAGGTTCATTCACATTTCATTCAAAGACATAGAAATTGGGTATGTATTAAATATAATAGTCATTATAACAAATTTGACTATATTATGTTTATTTAGTTGCATAATTATAAATTATTTTGTAGTAAACTTTGTCAGCTTAATACCTTTACATATCCAGTGGTCCAGCAGTGTTTGAAATCCTTAGCAGAAGAAATGAAAACCTGATAAACATAACAAACTTGATAATTTACTCCTTAGCCCTCAAATTTGTCCTCTATAGTCTCTAAAATGGAAAAGGAAATTGGGGTGTTCCCCCTTAGTACCTCTAACAGTTCCTATGATGACCATGATGAGGACTCCTTGGGGGTACACCTGAGCAGCCTGCAGCACCCCTAGGCCAACCTTGCGGGCTCGCACAGCCTCCTTCATGGGGCCAACAATGATCTTGCCTGGAAAGCTGGTCACTAGCTTGTAAAACAGGTCCGCTGGGGAGTAGCAAATCAGGTACCTGTAAGAATAAAGTTTAAAAGAAGAAGTTCTTCAATGCATTTTTTTTTTTTTTAAAGATGCAAATTTGTGGCAGATTGGACAAGCAACCCTGCAGGCTCGCACAGCCTCTTTCAAAGTTCAAAGGGCCAACAACAAGCTTGCCAGGGAAGCTTGTCATGTAAACCAGATGCGCTGGGGAGTAACATATCAGGTGCCTGTGAAGTTTAAAAGGACAAGTTATTTCAATACAGTATCCTTTTCAGTTGCAACTTTTTAGATCGGACAAGCAACCTTGCAAGCTCTCACAGCTTCTTTCATAGGGCCAACAGTGAGCTTGCCAAGAAAGCTGGTTGCCAGCTTGTAAAACAGATCTGCTGGGGAGATCAGGTACCTATAAATTATATTCTAATAAATCAATTGAATAATTATGATAATTGTGATACAAACAATATTGTAAGGATCAATATCATTGGACACAGATCAAACAGACAAAATAACATTGTGCACCACCTCAACTCCTAAAATCATGACCTGATAAACCAGGCTTATGAACACAAAACAAATAGTCCTGCATTACATAGTCCAGGATTGAGAGCAATTTTACAGATAAGATTAAAGTGTTTTAGTGCAGAACACACCAAAAACTTTCAAGACAACGTTAGTAATACCAATCTCAAGATGGTATGTGAAGCGAGGACAAATAAGCCTAGCAGAGCGTTGCCCAAGATGAAGCCAGCAAAGCGCTTGCTTAACAACCTGTGCCCATATTCATGAAAGCCCGCTAGCTTAGTTCATTGCTAAGTCTATTTTGGATGGCGTGGCAACAAATTAAACACAAGATTTTTTTGTTGCGAACTAGGGTTAACCTAGTGGGTACCTAAAGCTTACCCAGCTAACCCTAGTTGGGGACTAGGAAAACTGTTTGTTGCTCAATAAACTGCCCATTTAAAAAAAAACCTTAGCAAGGAACTAAGCTAGCAGGGTTTCATGAATATGCGGCCAGCAGGCCAGGGGCACTTTACTAATAGAAAACATACCAGACAATGGTGGCGATGCCAATCTTGAGATGGTATGCGAAGGGAGCCAGGAGAGACTGGCCCAACAGAGCATTGCCCAATATGTAGCCAGCAAAGCAAGACAGCATGCTACACAGCCAGCAGGTCAGGGGGTTGTTCTCAGCCAAGTTCAAGAACCCTGCATTTCATAGAGAATAATTTATACAAAATAATGATAATAACATTTCAAAGTTATAAATATGAATTCAGCTCATAAAATTAATCTCAGTATTCAGTAATGATTGTGAGACAGCTTCATGACCTGTTTATTTAGTAAAATAACATTCACAATTATAATCGTAATAATTACAATTTACAATACATACTATATATATACTAATTACTTATTACAATCTTTATATCTCAACATAAACTTGTTATTGTAGGGTCGTTATTTTGACATAGTTATTTAGTTCTGTTCATCTATTATACTCATTCCCTATTTGTCACCATCACCCCATTTCATCTACATCTGGTTGCATCATATTCAGTTGATCACTCATTTATTTCTGTCATCCATTCATGTCCACTGCTATATATATTCTATTATTTCCTATCTGGCATTCCTACCACTTAGCTCTTTAGTCTCTCTCTATCTGTCTTCCTCTACACGTGGATACCACACATACCTATTCTATTGTGTTTAGTCAATTTTCCCCATCGTCATCACATGTTCACATCATGTCACTTCATCTCATCCTTTATTGGTTCATTTGTAGAATAAGGTTATTCCATTTCAGTTAGGTGTATTTTGTAATTGGTTGTAGTTGCTTTTCCCTTCTGTTCATTTGCATATTATCTTATTGTTATAAATGAGTTTTCTTGTTTGCCAGATTGGCCTCAATAAATCAGTGCATTACCAGACTACTTCTCGTTCAACATCGTGTATTCTGTTCTCCCTTCGTTCTACTCCCATGTTCTTTGATGTTGTTGTATGATTGCTTGCTGTTTGAACTCTAATTTACCAGTTAAGTTATACTTATAGTTTGTATACCCTCTCCATGTCTACATTATTTTAGCCAATACTTTACAGTATTACATTATGTTTCAATGATACAACTTTTGTATTTGCAACATTAAAGTCATTACAATATAAAAATGCAAAAGACATTCCGTAATACATAATATAAATCATTATGTCTATAAATATCACCTCTGCAAGTCAAGGGGCTTACTGCAATAATAGCTAGACCTTTATATTAGTGGCCGAATATGCCCGGTAAAATAAATTCCGCTTAATTAAACTGGATATTACTCTAAATCTGATTGCCTTGGCTAATCAAAACTTTGATTAATTATAGGATGAGGCTTGACAAGGAAGAACAAACAATTTCTTGTTTGGTCATTGTCCATCTGAAAATATCATTGCCTGACAGACCCAACAATATACATGACTTTCATTTATTTGCAAGGGCCCAAAGAGAATTATATAAGTCCCAGGCCTGCTGGCCAGTGTTAGTATTGAGTACTGTAATAGTTGCATTTTTTTCTTTACCATCTCCAGCATCTTTCCTCAGGGCCACAATCATCATGATGTAGTGAGCGATATCAAAGAAGGGGAACAGCGGGAGCTGCGCGTATGTGTTGGCATACTCCACAAAGAGAGTGTAGTCGGGGATGTACGAAGTATAGTTCATCTTGCTTCAAGATCTGTAAAAAAAATAAAAAAAGAATATTGGAGAGAAGTTTCAGAAAACCTTCAAAATAGTTACCTAGATATTAAGAATCACAATTTACCATATTTAGGGTTAGGGTTTGTAACTTGAGATTCAGTTTTTCTAGCCATGGGTACACTCATGCACTAGTGCCGCCACATCAACCAACGACAATTTAAGTATAAACAACAACAAACAAATCTAAAATTTAGTAAGCTCATGACATGTTTTTTGTTAATCATTTGTTCATTTAAGATTAACATTTTCATTACCATCAATAAGGTCCAATTTGTCCCAAACTTCTGTTTGCAATTCATTGTGTGCACACAATTATTTTTTGTACTTTAAGAATTAAGTACAAAATGGTTTTATTTTTTATCACATTCACATCATGCATCAGATACTTTTTATTTTAACAACTTTTCAATTTATATTTCAGCAAAAGCATATCCAGCAACATCAATTCAATATTTCAACAGTCACCAACACTTGAACACTTGTTAGTGTCATGTCTAAGAGACTAAATGGTTTATTACGTTATTCTTCAAATTCAAGCATTCACTATAAGACTCAAAGTCAAAGAGTCGAGTCAAACAGTCGAGTCAAACAGTCAAGCCAATGGGTCAGACAAGCTACACACTAATTAACTCAAGTGAACGCTACCGCGGAGCGGTAGCGTTCAAGGTCGGGCTCATAGTGCCCCCGAATTTATGCGCTAATGTGCACAATAAGTGTGCTTAAAATTATAGATATGATACGGTACTTACCACCGTGTAGATGATACATATGTTATGCAACTATGGGGTGGATCAGAATGATGATTTTTCGCTCCATTCCGCATCAAAATGAGTGATTTATGCACCTCCTCGACTTCTATCTGTGTTGTATCGCGACTTAGGAACGAGCGATGATCAGGCGAACGCGCGGGTACGGTCTCCATTCATGTACCGCGCCCGCCGAATAGATGGCAGATCTGACTCGCGCGTTTAGTGGTCGTACGGTAGTCGATCGTTCAGAAGTCGTGATACAACACAGATAGAAGTCAATGATGTGCATAAATCACTCATTTTGATGCGGAATGGAGCGAAAAATCATCATTCTGATCCACCCCATAGTTGCATAACATATGTATCATCTACACGGTGGTAAGTACCGTATCATATCTATAATTTTAAGCACAATTATTGTGCACATTAGCGCATAAATTCGGGGGCACTATGAGTATGAGCCCGACCTTGAACGCTACCGCTCCGCGGTAGCGTTCACTTGAGTTACACACTAATAAACTTACACCGAATGAAGTACATGGGTCCATACACAAAAAAGGCACATTCAAAACCCAACAACGTACCAATTAAATTACTCCCACATATTGCATTTTAAACATGAATTTGTCCACATCACACATGTCGTGTGATATCAATAAGGATTAATGCATAGTTCGTGCATAAGAGACAATAACCTCACCTTTTCTAACCAACCTGGAAAGTGACGAGTGGGACTGGCGACTCTCGATCTCTGAATCTCAGGGTCGATGAACTTTTCCAAGATTCCGAGATTCTCACCTATGAAAGGCGTATCCTACCAAACAATAATGTTGTTCTTGATTCTATCACAATTATCTTGAACCCTGGTCATGTATCTGGCTAACGCGGTATATGATAATTGTTTTCAACTACAACAGATTTGTCCTGCTTAAACTTTGATGAATTTCTTAAAATATGTATGTACAACAAACAAGGCGGAACACTCATTCTTTGGTTTGGTTTTAATACTAGGATGTTTGAATTTAGGCAACACCCAACAGGAAATTATTAATTCTGCCATCGTGCCCTGAAATAACACAACTCTTTTTCATAATCATGTGAAAGGATAGAGTAGCCTAAAATAAGTATGTATCGAGCAAATTGGAGCAATGTCTAAGTAGAATTAAAGGAGAAGGATATCCTAGAAAAGTTTTCTGTAGGCGAGAATATATGAGATCAAACAGTAGACCTGTAGAGTGAGTTGGGAACGTTATGGCGTTCAGTGTGGAAATTGACACTTTCCTCAAAATAACCAGCAACTGCGATGTGCATTATTAACAACCTGTCAATGTGTATTTTTGTTTTGTTCCTAATTTCAAAATGCGATCTAAAAATCAAGACTAGCATGCAATGAAAATTTGAATGCCGATTCTGGATCATGGAAACAACTGGGATTTTATCATTTGACATCAAAAATTATCAGTGAAATAATACAGTCGGCAAAATCCAAGAAAAGGTGACTTTTCTGTATAATATGAGTCCAATTCAATTCAAGGTATTTTATTCACTCATTGTAGCCAAAGGCTAAATTATAAATGAATGTAAAACATTAAAAACATCATACAAATTAAGAAGAATCATACACAATATTCTACAAAAACATTTCAATACAAATGAAAGATATAAAATCTTAATAAAAATATACAAACGAAAATAATTTGGGAATTCAAATATAAATATTATCCACTTTTCATCAAAATGTAAAGGCTTACATAAAGTACTAATGATGAAAATAATAAATGGTTATTTTTCATTAAGCATAATTAAAAGGGAATATAGAAGTACATGTATGAGGTTTATATTAAAAATACAAATAAAGGTATACTATAATCAAAAAGAACAAATATGAATTCTAAAATTGATCAGAGTAAAAATTACGAACAAATCAATAGAATTACAAATTCACAAGTAATTAAATAGTTATAAATTCTCCATCATAAAAAATAAACTTACAAATGATTAACAAAGCATTGTTGGATTGTATTGAAGAAATTTATAATATACAAGTAAACAATGAGTGTAAAAGAATGTCCGGCGTTTCTATTGAAAATACAATTAGAAAGTGACTTATAAAAATATAAATTATGCTATTAATCTCAGAATTAAAAAAATCCACAAGTGTTCAAAATTTATACACAGATGTGACTAATTTAAAGTTATGAGTTTGTCGAATGAATTAATCCTTCAACATTTATACATTTGTTCCAGGGATACTTTCCCATATCATTGCACCTATAATAACGTGACAGAGACGGAAAATTAATTTTAAATGTTTGGACATAACCCATAACTTTAACGGGCCGTACGATCTGTGATGCGTTTTGATACTCCTCTACGCCCCCCCCCCCCCCCCCTCCCCGCCCACCTCCCATATAACCAAATCTTATGGCGAGAAGAAATCGAGGCCCTTGTTATGGCGCATCATCTTAATTGACTGACGTTTCTTCAAAGTACAGACTTATGATTATGCCATCATGGTGTATTGTATATTACGACGGTATACAAAAACACATTAATGTACTTAATTGTACACTAGTCATAATTATGTTGTATATTAAGTAACTAGTAAAAATGAATAAAAACAGAAGAATAAACAAACGAAATAATATAAATATATTTTGTATAGACAGCAATTTGCTTAGCTATAAGCAAGGAGGTGAATGCATGAGAGGCCTTGGGTTGGCAGCGGGGGTTAAATGTAAATACCCTAATAAATTATATACGACAATAGAAAAGGACAAAATGAAAAGATTTACATAGAATGTGCCCCAGTGGGGGCCAGGGAGGTGCCGCCCCAATCATTTGACAAAACAATACAAAGATACAGGTTACAAATAAAGTTATACCGGTGTGCCCCCAATCAGTCCGACCATAATTATGCTACGCCACTATACTGTGCCCTCCCAATCAGTGGCGTAGCGACGTGCCCCCCCCCCCCCCCGTGTCCCCTAATAATAATTTTAAAAAACAATAGGAAAAATAAGAAAATGAAGAAACACATAAGTGTGCCCCCAACTAATTTCGCGAGCCTCCCCCCCCCCCCCCCCCCCCCCCGACCACGCTACGCACTGCTCCCAATTGTATAGTACTCATCAATGACTCACGGGTTAGTACAAAATCAGTGCAGTTTTGGTAGCTGGAACGTATATCCCGTGATTATTTGGTCATATTATTTTAGCATAAGGGAAAATTCAAATGATTTCTGCAAACAAAATATTTTGAAATTCAGAGGTTTAGTCAGACGTATCCAATATTATAATATAATGGGCGGGTGACGGATAACTATAATTGAGCATAATTATAATACCCACTTCAGTTATTGTGTATTCTTTTTATTTCCCTACCCTTGGGGGAGGGACTACAAGTAAGCAAGGATCTCCACAGAGGAGTTATGTTTACCCCTGCCCCTTTGCCCCTTTGCCCCCCCCCCACCTCATTTCACAAGTCCAAGCTTGGCACCTTGGCACAGTGCACGAATCTTAAAACCGATTGCTCGCATGACGTTGTGACGTCTTCGGACAATTTTGACAAAAAGCGCCCTTCATACGCACAACATAGCAAACGTTAACCGTAAATTGATAACAAAAATCAAAATGTCACGTCGCGGTGGAAGACAACCGTTCAACCCAAGGGCTGGATTTCAGAAGACCAACACAGAAGAAGTGAAATCGGGAGTCCCCATTGCTATCCTGAAGCAAGCTCGTGCCAGTGGACAACTTAATTTATCAAATCGTTCCCTAACGACCGGTAAGATAAGCAACCCCAGTCCCATACGTGAATAATGGTGTTGGTAATTTTCTGTTAACACTCCCACTCCAGTATTTCACTATTTGGTTACAAATTTTTTTTAATGAATTTGTATTATTAAGAATGAAAAATAAATCAGGTTATTTATATATGCTGATAATGCAGATTCAAATATAGTAATACTATATGTATGAAGTTGAAGTAATGACAAATTTCAATTTGAATAATTGAAACTGAAACTTAAATAATGAAAGATGTTCTGTTCTGAGAGTGAGACTGAGCTGCTCGAGACTTGAAGGACAAGAGTCAATTTTAAATAAAATATCAGAGGCAAAAGGCCTTGAAGTGTAATTGTGACTTGTAATTATATTATTTTTCAAATTGACTTTGTTTTCCATCTTTACCCAGTGCCACAAAGGCAAAGCCCTCAATTGGTTTGGAACATCGTCATTGTGGGACTTGACAATGACATCCCTAGCGAGTTAGAATGTGTCGCTAGAGACAATATGGACAAATCAAATTACATTCAAAACAAAGACGAAGGACAACAACCAGCAACAGATTAAATCAACTTGATCTTTAACAGTCATATTAATGCTGCAAATGATTCCTAAACTGTGCTAAAAATGTAAGTCTCAATCTATCATAGTTCCTCAGTTGGTTTGGAACATCAAAATTGACTTCCTTCCAGCTAACGCATCACATGACAATGTGGACAAACGAAGATGAGACAAGACAAGGAACTGATTTAAAGTAACAAGATCTTTATTGATAATAATCCTGCAAAGGATGACTACAAGACTCAACACTATGCTAATAGTAATATTTACTTTGTTCTGATTTTGTTTTCTATTCTCAATTTCTCATAGTTCCTCAGTCGGTGTGGAACATCAATACTGACGTCCCGCCCGAGTCTAAGAATGTATCGCTGGACAATGCAGACGAGCGCTGGTGGGACCAGACTGACCTGGTCAAGCTCATCCTTGCGTCCAACCGACTGGAGGAGTTATCCAACGACATCAGAAATCTGCCTGCACTAACTGTGCTGGATGTAAGTAAAACATGTCTAGAAGGACATGTGGTCCTTATAGACAGGTTTCTAAATACAATATATGCAATGTGCTTCTCTGACTAGAGGAGTTTCATCTGAATCTGTCATAACTGTGCTGGATGTAAGTGAGGGCTCAAAACTAACCTTTTCCCATACATTTTTCAAGGCTGTTAAACCAAAACTTACTGGCCTCAATATTTAATTTCATTTGTAACCTTTCCATTATTTGAAATTTCACCTCCTTTGGGGTCAAAATGGCAATGAAGGACATGGTTCATTCTTTAATTGTCAATGTGATGGGCCATCAGGCAAGAGCTAGTGTTGAGCCCTGTGTGAGTACAAAGAAACCTGTCTAGAAAGATCGCTCACGATGTAAAGAAATAATAGTGTTTATAAACAGGTGATATTTATAGACATGTTCCTTTACATGCACTTTACAAACATGAGAAGACGGAATATCAAATGATGTAAAACTGTACAATGAATGAAACATTGTACTTTGTTTTGTTGTTTTTTAAGTCACAAAAAAATCAAATCTTATGCAAATTCATATGCAACACATTTGTATACAAAAATGAATTATTGTGATTCATTTTTGTTTGCCCTTTATAGGTCCATGACAACAAACTGACATCACTACCCACTGCAATAGGAGAGCTGCAACACCTTCAAAGGCTCAATATCAGGTATTTTATCTCCAGTTTATTAATATTTTTTTCTAGACTAGCAATATTTGTGTTCTTTGTCGTACCTGAATACTATTAATAATTATGATAAAACTGCTTTCATTTATAAATTGTTTTTTTTTTCCTAATGTTTTTTATATATGATTTCCCAGCTATAGCTGCCTCACAGCAGTACCAATAGACTTATTTCAGCTTCCGAATCTCTTGTTGTTGCACATCCATCACAGCACTGTCAGCAAACTTCCAATGAAGTTCATTTATTTCTGACTTAACTTTTGTGATTTTCGTACTTGATTTTTAAAGTATTTGTTGTCCTCTTTTCATTTCATTACCCAGCCCTAACTCCCTGACAGAGGTTCCAGTAGAGTTATTTAGGCTTCGCACACCCAACACAACAAAGTCAGCAAACTGCCGGACAAATAAATTCCTGTTTTACTGCTGCTTTCATTCATTCACTTATCAACTGTTCTGTTTTTGTTTTCTTTGACAAGAAATAAAATCACAAAACAATATGTGGACAAAAACAGCTTTCAAATGTTTTATTTTTTTCTCCATTTCATTGCCCAGCCATAATTGCTTGACGGAGGTTCCAGTGGAGTTATTCAGGCTGCGGGATCTCTTGTTCTTACACCTTGAACACAACAAAGTCACCAAGCTGCCAGACGAACTGGGCGAGCTCAGCCACTTGGAAAATCTGGTCAGTCGACTTGAATTAACCCTCTAAGTACCATATTGTATGCTCATTAGCAGTGTAACAACCCAGTGGTGATTAAGTAAAACACACATATATCCATAGACCCCAGACCAAAAGTTTTGGGGAACAGTCCTATATGGGTTAACAGTTTATGTTACAAATCTGCCTAATTACAACAGCATTGATGTTTCCCATCCTAGGAATTAAGTGTGAAAACTACAGAGATTTCAGCATCATTAAGGATCATATCAGCCCCTTTTATGTACATTAAAAGCTGTTTTTGTCAAAATGTTATTTGTGTGATTTAATTTCTTGTCTTGGAAATTCCTTGGTAACATCTTCTAGTTATCATTTTTCCACCATGAAATTAAAACAAAAATAAAGCTTCCCTAGAGAACTTAAAGGGGTAGTTTAGTTTTGGTAGAGAGGGCGCTGCACATCACAATTTTTTTGTGAGGTAATGAAAAACTGAGTGTCGATTTTTGAGAGAACATGCAATTTTAATGGCAGAATAAACTTTATTTGGTCAAAATTGGCCCAGAAACGGCTGAAATATCAATAAATATATCTGATCTTATAATTATTTGGGGCCCAAATAATTAGGTGATTTTTTCAAAAAATAAAAAAAATGCTTGCACTTTTTCAAAAATGTTCAAAGCATTTTTTAAATAGTTGTTGATGATCTCTCTATTTAATCATTATTTCAATAAAACATCACATGCATAATTTTGTATGAAAAATGGTTGAAACCAATGCCTTTTTAGAAAGCGCCCTCTTGTGTTTTAATTGCTCTTTTTGAATGATAACGGGCTTTTTAATTAGTCGTTTGTAATTTTGTATACATTTCGAGCATGGTGGAGTTATAACTATTAGTTTATATAATGTTACTGTCCAGGTTTGGTTACTAAAGTTCAGCCTAACCAAAACTGTACTACCCCTTTAATCTGTCTGTTGTATAATGTATATCATACAATACCGTGGGGGCGTTCAAGTATAAACTCAATGACATTCTAGCAACTACGGTATGTTCTTTGAGAGTTAAGTAAAGCCTCCCTCTTTCTGCTATTCCTAGGATGTGTCCAACAATCAGCTGTCTGAGTTACCCGAATCCATCGGCAGTTTGCGCAAGCTGAAGAGTCTAAATGCCTCCGAAAACCAGCTCACGTCTCTACCATTCACCATCGGCAATCTCAAGGGTAGGTTTTATTCATTTTCCAAGGTATTTGATTTTAAAGTTTTTGGGTCAAATCTTAGTATCTAAGCCGCCAGATTCATTGGCAGTTTACTCAAGTTAAAGAGATACAAACGCTAAAAAAGCTTAAAGGTGCACCTGTTAAGTGTCAGATATTGCCCAAAATGACATTTGAAACTTCAATCCTATACCCAAATCATTGTAAGATATGTCCGAATGATGCGTGAAAGTTTCATTGAAAAAGAACACTGTTTTCCTGGTTTTAAAAAAAAAAATTTGCGTCAGCTTTTACAACGAATTACTGTATGACGTTTATGAGGTTTATGATTGTTCATTAACGCTCTTGAGCTGAATGATTACCAATGATAGATATTGTCATACTAAAGGGGCATTTGAACAAATCTAACCCTATTTAATTCTTCTCTTACTATAAGCCAAACAACACGGTAGAATTAGAAATGTGGAGGCTCAAATTAATTTTTGTGGAGTTAGACACTTTACAGGTGCACCTTTAAAAACTTAGAATAAGGTAAATACTAATTATTTCACAAATCTTTGGCCTCACATCCCTGCCTTTCGCAACTGAACATCTCTGGGATTGGTTTTAATTCACAGCACAAGCAATTAGTATATAGTGGCTAATAATCAAACCTGTCCTAGTGACAACATGCTTATAGAGACCACTAATCCTGTCTCCCTGGGAAGCAGTTTAAATGTAAATGAGCCTGCCCATAAAGACCACCTGCTGATAAATTGAATTGAATTGAAGTTTATTATGTCCATGATCATTTACATAGAAAATTGTTTTCCACTGGTTACATTTAACAATAAGTTGACAAATAAAAATACAAATAAATCACATTCATAAACAATATTATTTGACATCCATAGCATTTCAATATAGTGTACATTAACTTAAACTACCATTTAACAGTTACATATTTTGTATAATTATTTTCATATAAATAAACAAAAATCAATTTCTTCATGTGCTCCCTTTTTATTTTAAAGACCATCTTTTCTGTCTCCCTAGAGTGGTCTTTATAGACAAGTTTGACTGTATTGTTTTTTTCTTTCATTTTGTCTGCACCTGACCTGGTCAGGTGTGAGGGTTCTTGAAGTGAACAACAACCGGCTAACCTCCTTTCCCTCAGAGATTGGCTTCATGTCGTCACTTGAACAGATCCATGTTAAGTTCAACAAGATCTCAGCGCTGCCCCCATTCACCAAGTGTGTCAATCTCAAGGTAAGATCATGATCCTTAGACAAGTCTCAACACTAACTTGTTTCTTTACTGGCCCATTCGAGCAAGTAAAGTCATACATGTTTGGACTTTACTTGCCCGAACAGAAAGTTGACTTGCCTGCTCTACATCTTGATGAGATTTACATATAAGGAGTTCCATTATATGATGACTTAAATGGTACCCTGGGGTACCAAATGAAAATCAGGGATTTTGTTGAATTATTAAAAAAAAATTCAAGGCTGTACCCTGGGTTACCAAAAAGTGTGAAATTATTTTCGGTATGCTTTATTATAACGTTCAAATGGGGGCTGGGGTGGCCGGGGTACCGTGCATACAAGCGCTGCATGCACAACGCAATACACCAGTGGCGTCCATGATTGCTCTGCGGTACGGTTGTACTTTGGGTGGACACTAGATGGCGCTACACAATGTGGTACCCCGGTGTACAACGGTACCCCGGGGTACTGCGTGTGTCATCATATCCCCTCTAGTTGAACAATCATTTATTTGCCCAATCAGGCAACCAACCTAAACAATTCATAAAATGTTACATGCCCCGAGCAAAGTGTTAGAGCAGTATACCTCTAGAGGTCGATTCCAAGCAAATGGTCACGGTGTTTTATACCAAATTTCACCCATTTGCCATTTGAATCCTACCAATATGTATTAATATGGCTACTGCAAGCATTTCAGTACTTATAATAATGATTACATAAATATTTGAAGGATTCAAACGCCAAAAGGGTTATTTTGTGGTAACACTGATATTTGTCCATGTTCGCTTAGGATTGCCCTATAGTGGCATTTGTTTGTTCGCTCAAGAATTGAAATGTAATTCCATTGTTGAACCCTGTTTCCTTTCACTTTGTTTTGTTTAAAATATATTCTTATGATTGTTATGATATTTTCCTCTATTTACAGGAGCTGCACGCAGGAAATAATAGCATCAGTGAGCTGAGCGTAGATTTTCTTCAGTCCCTTCCATCCGTTAACGTGTTGGATCTGAGGGACAACAAAGTTAGTTCTCTGCCTGACGAAATCGTCCAAGCCTCTCAGCTCACCAGACTCAACATTGCTAACAACAATATATCAAAGTAATGCCCTACTAGAAATAATAGACCTATTAACTATTACCTGTAGACAAAAAGACCCAGATAAAGTCTAAAAGCTGCAGGTACAGCATTAACGGACGCCTGATGGAGAGCAACAGTTTCAATCTGTTTGTCTACGTTCGGTTGCGTTTCTTGTCCGTATCTTGTTAGGCGAAGCGCTCTCTGTCGTGGGATGTCCATTTTATCCAGCAGAAAGTTGTATGCATGCAGCAATGGAGACAACTTTCACCACCGGATAATTTGATTTCGCAAATTTTCTATTCGTCAGACATCAGTTTACACTATCAGGTGATATGTGACACCATAAAGGCTAGCATCTAGGACTTCGCTGCAATTATTTAGTTTCAATTAAACTAAATTTGTATGAGGATTATTATGCTCATATTGTAATTGCTGTTCTGCTAGTGTTTCTTGCCTACAATCATGTAATGGCTGAATTTACAATAGACTAAAGCAATAGCAAATTTGATAGTCTATCGCTCATTTGTATTATTCTTATTGTGGTTGTTGTTATTGCTGTTGTTCTTGTTGTTCATTATCTATATTATTGTGTTGTTTGTTTTGGTGCAGTCTCCCATTCAAGCTGGGGACCCTGGCCTCCCTGAAAGCCCTGGTCCTGGATGGGAACCCACTGCGGAGCATCAGGAGAGACATTGTCAATGTAAGTCCCAAACTACATGTATATGGTACATAAGTTACATCATAGTATACAAATACAGTTGCTTTTTCTGTCTCTTTCGTAGGGGTCTTCACAAGAGACCGTAACATTATTACCTCTGCCAACGAAGATGGAGGAGGTTATGTTTTCCGTCCCGTTTGTTTGTTCGTCACCAGTCTCTTGCGCACAATTTCACAGATATCTTAAAGTAGAATTTCTTTGTTTTTTAATTTAGATTCAGCTCATATTTCTATGTTTCATACATAATCCATAACACGAATATTACAAATAAGTGTTTCGAAACATTGTTATTGACGAGTTATCATCAATAAATTAGTGGTAATTTGTAAGCCAGTATTGTGGCTTCAAAAGTCCCGCCGAAACTAGCTGAATACTATGACGTCATTCATTGAGTAAGTCATCCTTAGCAGACGATGTCCGATATATAACAAACACATTTGATAGTGCCTTTTTAACATGACTCTGTTCAATCATCCTTGTTTATTGAGGAGAATATTTGTCATTATTTGCTCCTCTGCCTCACTCTTAAAAGCACTTTGTTCTTTGACACACAATTTTCCCGTAAAGCATGCTAAATAACGTTATTTTAATCTATCACATCGCCCATAAGTATCACACACAGAACTGCACATTCAGCGACACCCGCATCAAAATACAGCTGTTGAACAATGGGCCAATAGATCGTGCCCAGACTTTGGCGGTTCTTTCAAGCAGATAAAGTAGGACGGTGTGTGACTTACTTCTTTGAATTTGTCTTTATTTCCGTAAATGTCTCCGAGTGAATGATTATTGTGTATACGTCGAGGTGAACCTTATTTACAAAATGCAATTAAATAAATGCGCTTTCGTGACATGAATACACGTTTAGCAGACAAAATAAGTGCACTAATGGTTGTGTAGATTCGCAATGAGACATCGTCTGCTAATGTTAGACTTACTCAATGAGTGACGTCATTAAAACATTGGCGTTTTTTAGCGCAAAGAGCGCTTGTTTTCGATTCTTGTGATGGGGTTTTGTTTTGTTGTTGTAATAAGATATCGTGTTGGTATGGGAAACAAAAAAATATTAACTTTAATTTGTTAATCCCTAGCCCTCTAGTGATGCATTATTATCATATTTTGTGATTTTCAATGAAATTCTACTTGAACCAATTTTTCGTAGAAGCTTTGTGTTTATCTAGAATAGAACCCATTAAATTTTCAAGTCAAAGGGCAAGGTCAAGTTCACGCAAACATCAAAATTTGAGTGTTGGCTGAGGTATGCACCCCAGGAGTGCACTGCATCTAGTTTTCAATTGAAATTATACATATATGCAGGCTATATAGGAGGAGGGCCGCTCTGATTTTAATGCATACAAAATAGAGGTATTTTTCATATGAATTTAAACAATTAACAGCACTCACAAACAATATCTCAATTCTTCTGCTACTCAAGTATCTCACTTTAAAAGAGCTGTCGCCCTTCACAACAATAGTTTGTTGTTTTTGTTGTTTACTGTGACCAGAGGGGAACCATGGAACTGATGAAGTACTTGCGGAGCCGTATTGAAGAGACACCCCAAGATACAACCGATAGCAATGGCACATCAACAGCATCAGACCCTTCTAGTGTGATGGGTAGGACTGCCGCTGTGTCAGGCAAGGCTCTTGATTACAGGTATGTATTCAGATGGTTGAAATATGTATTTCATTATTTTAGGGAGAAAAGGGCAATAAGCCAATCTAGTAACAATAAATCATGAATGAAAAAGAGCAAAGAAAATGGGATTTTTCCCGGAGGAATCCCATTTTCTTTGCACTTTTTCATTTATATTATATATTTCTGGTCAGTTTCCCTATATGTTTGAATTAACAATAAATCATGATTACTTTATTATGATATTTTCATCACCATCATCAGGTTCATCATAATCATCACTGTAATTGATGATGATGATGATGACGATGACGATGTTGATGTAGATGTTGATGATGATGATGATGATGATTATAGTGATGTTAATGATCACAATAGTAAATGAAAATACTGACAATGTTAATGACGATGATTATGATAATGGTGATTGAGTACGATGATAATGACCACATTGTTAATGAAGATGATCAATATTGGCTTTTTATTGTCTCCTTACAGCAATCAGAAGGCTAGCCAGATCCCAGTGAGCGTGTGGGAACCAGCCAGAGAGACTGGGGTCACTGCGGTAAACTTCACCAAAAACATGCTCACTCAAGTCCCAGAAAAGTGAGTTCCATTCCATTCATTTATTATTGTAGAACTTGTGGAAACAAAGCTAACTTGATTGTCCATGTCACCCTTAATTGAGCAACAAGGATCATAGAATTATGAATAAACAAACCAACCCGTTTATAACTAGAAGGCCCACTTATCGCGCGCAAGTCACGTGTCCAATAGACTTTGTACATGGGCAAGATGGCGGAGTGACGCGATTTTTGAAGCTCCCGTGTACTACTTCTCTACGTCATCGCGTAGTGACCTAGAAATACTTGACCAATCATCATGCTATGCAGTGCGTAGACTATCGCGCCTATTTTCCTGCGCACTGTCCTATCAAGCTTATGAGAACAATGGAATCCATGGTGACCTACAGTGGCGTAGCGTGGTCGGACTGATTGGGGGGGCACACCTTATGTATTTCTTTGTTTTTTCAAAAAATGGCCCTTATGTTTTCTATTGTTTTTTCATAATTATTGGGGGGGCACAGGCCCCCCCCCCATGCCCCCCCGTAGCTACGGCACCGGTGACGTATGCATATGAACTTGTTGTATTGACCTCGATCGGGTGACGACGCGTATGAACTACTCTGTGATTGGTTAACTTTAGTTCCCAAGTAGCCCATAATGCAACCAGTAGTAGTACCTTCCGGTGACCAAAAATCGCGTCACTCTGGCAGAGTGACACCCCCCTGACAAGGATACATGTTGCCCATACAGCATACTGTCGTCTTGGCTTGATAATAGACTCGCATTAATGTTTTTTCTATTTTTGTTGTTTTTGTCGTTGCTTTAAGTTGAAACTTTTTATTGTAGTGTTCTATGGGATGTCCCCCCCCCCCCCCCCCCAAAAAAAAAAATATATAAATAAATAAATAAATAAAATAGATAAATAAATTTTAAAAATATATACCGTAGCTACACCAGTAACGGATCACTTTTTGGTGGATACAATTTCTTGCTAAGACAAAATATTTTTTATGGACTATCATACATCGTTGGAAAGCTAAAATAGTGCAGATTACGAATATTGTCAATTCAAACTCATTCCGTCACTAATAAGCAAATCACTGCGCGTTTTACGAACCCCTTACGCTGCATCAGTAACGGATCACCACTACACCAGTAACGGATCACCTGGCTTTATTTTAAAAATAATTGACCAATTATCTTAATTTTTTCATCAAAGTGTTAGCAAATTAGCAATTAATATCCAGGAAAAATGTTACTTCTTAAACGTGCTTCCTTATTTAGTTATGAGGAGTTGAATTCTGCCACACATGATCCTTATGAAATGTTAGCAAAAATCACACAAAAACCCGATTTTACCAAAATATCCAAGTGATTTTCGATTTTCAAGTTAGAAATATCACAGATTCTAGTGAAATACATTGTTACAGCAAAACAAAATTAATTCTGATCTTTTGTTTTGTTTTTATAAGGATTTGAAAATGGGTGATCCGTTACTGGTGTAGATAATTTCTGCTGTAATTATACATTAAAATTTGCCTTTTTTTACTATAAGCCTGCACCCAAACACCCGGAAAATGCTGTGGGGTGTATACCAGAACATCTTCCTGTGTTAATAATATAGGAATTCTAGATCCGTCGGCATATTTTTGTTTTTTAAACATCTTATTAAAAAAAAAAAAATCTGAAATCTGTACATTTTGTCACTAGATGACACTATTTTGAAGGCTAATTTCTCACTTTTGCGCGATGATCATGGAACTGAGGTTTATCACTTTTAAAAAGGAGATGATAAAGTTGATATTAGATGCACATTCCTCTTCCAGTTATGAAAATTAAAACAATTAGATAGTCACAAACGTCTTCATGCATCAATGTGGGTAGGTGATCCGTTACTGGTGTAGAAACGGTATATTTAAAAAAAAATAATAATAATAATAAACAAATCAAAATAATGAGTCTGTCTATTCCAGATGTCTGTATTTAGAGTGTTCACTTATGAGGTTTGAGTGTCCCATTATATCTCAAAAGTGCAGTTAGTTCACATGTTCTTGAACCATCTAGTCTTTTTTCTTTTATCGTAGCCAAAATCTAATCTGTTTCAATTTACCATTAAATTCTCAGATAAGTTTTCAAGCATATATACAATTGAACCGATATGAACTTCACCGTGTCCCGCCAAAAAATGTTGAGTCCCGGGCGCAAAAATCGATACTCGATTTCCCGAAAAAAAAGCAAGTCCCCTCATTGAACGCAAGAGTTATCTATCATGTTCATTCAAGTGACATAAATGTGCTCAATTTTTGTCACTTGAATGAACATGTTTTCCCAGCTGGCGTGACATGCCGATCATGTAATCAACAAATAAATTTTGGGTACCCGGGACTCGCCTGAAAATTTATCGCGAGTCCCGGGTAGTAAATGCTCCCGAAATCAACAACACTACTTCGTAGACATGGTACAACATCAACTTCTTTTCCTTGTTGTCCCTCTTTGCAGTCTGATCCTGCTGCACAAGAGTGTAGTGGATGTGAATCTGAGTATCAACAAGATAGCCAGGCTACCTGTGGAGATGCAGATGATGGTCCACATTACCAGGCTGGATCTTGGGTAAGTGTGATAACCTGAAGTAGTATGTGCAAGCTGCTGTTTATACCAAGCACTGAATCGTACATCTTCAAGAATTCATGTGTAAGTGTGTGTATGTGTCTTTGCAAATTAGCTTTTTAATTGACTTCCAAGACACTGGGTAGAAATACTCTTTAGGGAGTGGGGATTGTGTGTGGGATAGGGCTGAGTCCAAACGGATATCCATTCGGTATCCGACCGTGAAGGTCGGATACCGAATTCAAATTCTCGGATACGGGTATACGAAAAAAGAAAAAGAAAAAGAAAAGAAAAAAAATTAAATGGTTGAAGTATCAAAAATCAAAGCTCCATGTTTGTTTGTTTTTTACATTTCGGATAAATCCGATTTTTTTAAAATTTGTTTTTTTACATTTCGGATAAATCCGATATCCGCCCGTTTTTACTCGGCTCATATCCGGATATCAAAATATCTGGTTTGACTCAGCCCTAGTGTGGGATGTGAGTATCAACAAGATAGCCAGGCTCCCTGTGGAGATGCAGGTGATGGTCAACATTACCAGGCTGGACCTTGGGTTAGAGAATGTATACATATGTATGTTTATGAATAATGTAGTCAAGTGACCATGGGCCACTAGGAAGGAATACTCCACAGGGAGTGGAGACTGTGCATGTATTGCATGTGGGACATAAGGGGTAGGAATACTCCGCAGGGAGTGGAGACTGTGCATGTATTGCATGTGGGCCATAAGGGGTAGGAATACTCCGCAGGGAGTGGAGACTGTGCATGTATTGCATGTGGGACATAAGGGGTAGGAATACTCTGCATGGAGTGGAGACTGTGCATGTATTGCATGTGGGACATAAGGGGTAGAAATTGGTTTTCTGTGTTGTACAAAGGCAAATGCCATGTTCTTAATGTTATTTTCAAATTTTGTTTTGGTATCAAATCCGAATTGTGTGCTGAAAAAAGTTATGTTGTGTTTTCAAACAGTTGATATGGACCACTACACTTGGATGTAAATTCTCAATGTCAAACTGAACAATCCCATGAAAATACAGATCATTGACATATTATATATTTGACACAAGTCAAATTTCAACTCACTTTTGAAATTCATACTGATTTACATCACATCCATGCACTTACATACATCCCTTGAAGAGTCTGAGGCCGTATCCAGTATGAGAGAGCTGTTTTTCTCGTACAATCGTTTCATGCAGATCCTGACATGATGAACACAACTAAATGAAATGTCACCTTTATTCTGTCTATTTTAGATTGATTCTGCTTAATACTTCTTTGGTAAATTGTCCAGACATTCACAGACATACCTGGTGAATTTAAGACCATGTCCAGTATGAGAGAGCTGGTTTTCCCTTATAATTGTTTCCAGCATTTCCCAACATGATGTACGCATTAACTAAATGAAATATCAACTTTATACTGTCCATTCTGCTTAATACTTCTTTGTTTCATTTTACCATCGTCCAGGAGTAATGCACTCATAGACATACCTGGAAATTCAAGACCATGTCCAGTATGAGAGAGCTGGTTATCTCTTATAATCGTTTCACCCCTATCCCAGACGTGGTCTACACTTTATAAACAAACAAAATATCATCTCAACATTGGACTTCATTCTGTCCATTTTAAATAGATTCTGCTTAATGCTTTCTTTCATTTTACCACTATCTAGGAGTAATGCACTGACAGACATACCTGGAAAGTTTGGGACCATGTCCAGTATGAAGGCGCTAGTTATCCTTTACAACATCTTTATGCACATCTCTGACAAGAATTACATAATCGACTAAGTAAAATATCAACTTCATTCTGTCCATTCTGCTTAATACTTGACCACTCTTTCAAATTCTTTTTTTCATTTTACCACTATCTAGGAGTAATGCACTCACAGACATACCTGGGGAATTCGAGACCATGTCCAGTATGAGAGAGCTGGTCATCTCTTACAATCGTTTCACCCGGATCCCAGACGTGGTCTACACTATATAAACAAACAAATTGTCTTCTCAATATTGGACTTCATTCTGTCCATTTAAAATAGATTCTGCTTAATGCTTTCTTTCATTTTACCACTATCTAGGAGTAATGCACTCACAGACATACCTGGGGAATTCGAGACCATGTCCAGTATGAGAGAGCTGGTTATCTCTTACAATCGTTTCACCCGGATCCCAGACGTGGTCTACACCTGGCCGAAACTGGAGATACTTTTGGCAAACGGCAACGGGATCGGGAGCATCGACGTGGCAGAACTCAAGCGTCTCCCGCTCATCGCGACCCTTGACCTACAGAACAATGACATTGGGGAGGTGCCGCCCGAACTGGGAACTGTCTCAAGTCTAAGGTAATATAACGTCAGACTTCAGACTTCTTATGAAAACTTCAACCATTATTTTTGGTTGGTTTCCTAAATCCTCCCACTCCACTGCCTCTTCTACATTTAGGTTGTGCTTCTGCAGATTTCTCTTAATTATGTCCTTCCATTTTGTCCAGTCTTTTTTTCTCTTCCTATTCTGCCCTCCAATATTGGATGCATGATGACTTTTGCTGTTTTCCTATTCTCAGTCCTCTCCATATGCCTTTCCAAATTCTGAAAAATTACTAATTTTTTACTAAAATTATTGTGTTGAAATGTGATGCCTATTCGGATGCTGTAGGTCACTGCTGCTTCACCTTCAACAAAGGATTTCTGGCTAAACTTCAATCTTCTCTCAAGGTGTGATTAAATCTGTATGATCAAGCTTTGAATTGTATTTGTGTTTCCTTCATTCTTTCAGTATAAACAGTATGGTTTCAACATCTCTTTATTTTCTTGCTATCTCTCCTGCTGTCAAGTAATTTATTTAGGAACCAGCCATCCTCAAAAAATGGAACCTCTTAGCATACCTCAAACTTGCATTTTATATCAACGTATGGGAAAGTCAGTACCGAATGTTTTTTGATGTTTATTTATTTGCTGGTGTATTAACCGCACCTTTTTTTCTTTCTTTTTTGTTGCAAAAATGGGGGTGCGGTTAATACACGGGTGCAGTTTATAGCGTATTAACCACACTTTTTTCACTTTTTAAAATTTGTTTTAATGGGGGTGCGGTTTATACACAGGTGCGGTTTATACACCGGCAAATACGGTAGTCATCATTTCTCTTTGTATTACCATCTCTATTACAGGTCTCTCCTGCTGTCGGGCAATCGATTCAGGAACCCACGTCCAGCCATCCTCAACAAGGGAACCGTGGCTCTACTGGCGTACCTCAAAGACAGAATCCCTACGTGATTCCAGATCCAAGTATATCAAATGACAGACACCAGTGAAATGAATACCATGGTGTAGACACCTGTGTAATGAATACCATGGTGTAGACACCTGTGTAATGAATACCATGGTGTAGACACCTGTGTAATGAATACCATGGTGTAGACACCTATGTAATGAATACCATGGTGTAGACAAATGTGTAATCAATACCATGGTGTAGACACCTGTGTAATCAATACCATGGTGTAGACACCTGTGTAATCAATACCATGGTGTAGACACCTGTGTAATCAATACCATGGTGTAGACACCTGTGTAATGAATACCATGGTGTAGACACCTGTGTAATGAATACCATGGTGTAGACACCTGTGTAATGAATACCATGGTGTAGACACCTGTGTAATCAATACCATGGTGTAGACACCTGTGTAATCAATACCATGGTGTAGAGCAATCAAGAACAACTAGGCAGCAGTGAAGGGCAAGAACAAGTATTAGGAGCGTGCACAACCTAGGCAAGCAATCTAGATGAAAAATGTTTTAATTTTTCAGGATTATTGTAACACTTGCATTGAACACTAAGGGGTTTCAGTGACAAACATAGTGTAAGGGTTTCGTATAGCTCAGCTGGTAGAGCACCGGTCTAGCAATCCGGAGGTCTGGAGTTTGAATCCCAGAGATAGCCCATTTTCTTTGCTCATTTTTAATTTAGGGTTATTATGGATAAGATGCAAGAAAAGAATTAAAAGCATCATTTGTAAATAAAGATTCTTTATGCTCTTTTTCTAATGTAGTTAATTCAGGCAAGTACGTAATTTACGTTCATGCTTGGAAGCAAGTTTTTTTCTTAGAAACTTGCCCATGCACATGGGCAAGTCGAAAAACACATTTTGTAGAGCCCAGGGTCATTGTGGCCTAAAGGGGATTTCATTTCATAATAATTTATTCATTTATTTCAAATAAAATACAATGGTCAAAATGTACAGATTGTGTAGTTAATAGCACTACTTCATGTTTGCTTTTAAAGGGATCTAGTAACTTTGCAAAAAGTGATGAGTGGTTAAAACAATATATATTATTGTTATCTGATATGTCCACTAGGTGTTGTGTGAAAATGTCAAGTTAAATGGACTTTATATGGCCGAGTAATGAGCAAAAATTTGGACAATGTTACTAAGTCCCTTTAAGGCCATGTTGGGTCTCTAGACTTGAAAAGTTTAAGTTAAACTCCAGAAATTGTTCACAAAATGTTGGTCTTGAAACGAAACCAGTTTGTCACAAGTATAGTTGACATTGGCACCATGTATGTCTCCATTACATTTCAGTACTTAGAATAACAATGTTTTATATGTGTACTATTTGTTGTTCCTCTTACTCCATCTAAAGGTACTATCCATTAACCCTAAAAAGACTGGGCTATTTTGAACCTTAAAAAAACTGGGGGGGGGGGCTAAAAGGGCCCCCCCCTAAGATCTTGGCAACCAAAACTCCGATCGACTCCAAATTTGGCATCGTGATAGATGTCCATAAGGTCTACAATATTACGTAGTTTAAAAAAAAATAATAATTAGAATATGCTAATTAGAGATAATTAATTATGCGAAAATTGTATTTGTTTGTATTTTTCGTAGTTTTCTCGGCAATCGAAACTCCAATCAACTCCAAATTTGGCATGGTGATAGATGTCCATGAGCCATTCAATATTGCATAGTTAAATTGTTTGTTCTAATTATAATATGCTAATTAGAGCTAATTAATTATGCGAAAATTGCATTTCTTATGTATTTCTTTGTTTTTTCGACTTATGTTGTTATTGTTTTTTAAAATGGAAATAATTATTGACCATTATTCAACCATTTTTAGCCCCAAATTAAATGATTGCAGTGATTAGAATGAAAAATAATGAAGATTTTGTCTTTTCTAGGAAAAAATCAATTTCCATAGGATTTGTACACAAATCACAAAATTTAGCGATTTTCAGGCCGACGCTCACTTACGAAAGGTCACGTGACTTTAGAACGGTATACCCGGTCGTCGCAAATTTGGTCTCAAAAGTTGCGCAAGACTTCAATGAAAAAACTCATAAAGTCCCGCGGCAATACCTGCGCGCTTTGCGGAATTATCGCGAAAATAGAAGAGGGGGGGCTAAATCAGCCCCCCCCCCAGTC
This sequence comes from Echinarachnius parma, assembly GCA_037951105.1. Taxonomy (NCBI): domain Eukaryota; kingdom Metazoa; phylum Echinodermata; class Echinoidea; order Clypeasteroida; family Echinarachniidae; genus Echinarachnius; species Echinarachnius parma. The sequence goes on along the minus strand of JBAMJV010010560.1, from coordinate 10,620 downwards.
TTTTTAGGGTTAATTGTAAGTTAAATCAAGTTAAATCTTTCCAGCCCCCCTTCCATACATGTGTTTATGTTGGTATATATTCTGTGTTTTTTCTGTAGTTACTGTCATTTGTGCCCTGACGAAGATTCTGCTAGGATCGAAAGCTAGGCTGTATACGACTCTCATTAAATCAAGTATGATACAATGTAGTAGGATATTTTATAAAGAGGCGAAAAAACTTAATGTTAGTACCATGATAGATCAGACTTGTCATATTGAATATTCCATTTCATGTTTAGGGAAAGGAGTTTAATAAACCAAAGACTTTTTTTCCAGAATACTCTGTGTCACATAGCAGTAAGCAAAATAACATTCCCAAACTTTATATTTTTTAAAAATAATAATTATCAGGTATCTAGGCTGGTATTAATTTCAATATTTAAATTTCAAAACAATTATAAATTAATATCACATGAATTTTGTCTCCAGTAAATTATTTGGTTAAATACCGTGAATTAGAATTCATTACAATTTGTACCCAAAATTGTGATCACATTTTTAAAAGTATGTGACTTATAAAGTCTAATTAACACGATATGAATATGAAATACATGTAAGTGAAATTCTTAAATATTGAATTAAATACTGGCGCAGGAGGGTAATGTATACCAAAGAGTTTACTTCAGTTACTAAAGAGCTGAGATTATAAGTCATTCCTCCCCACCCCATATAAAAATCTCTCTGATTAGGTATCACGGGTCATAATTATTTGTTGTATATACAGGGAGTGGAGATGGTGCACACAATGTGTGCTGGTTTGCATTGTATCCTATGACCGGGGTAATAATATCATGGTAAAGCGCTTAGAGATGATTATCAATCATATTAGGTGCTATATAAATCAAGTATATTATTACATGTATTATACAATCTTATACCATAAATGGTAAATGTGCTTAGAGATCATAATTTGTTTTCTTTTCTTTATCTCTCTCTCTCTCTCCGTTTGTATGTTTCTTTATTTCACACTTAATAGTTTATTTCACACTCATAGAATTCAGTTCATTGACCATTACATTACTAATGTCATTAAAATTAATTTATAGTTTGTGTATGATCAAATTGTATAATAGAGGCCAGTTTACATATTACAGCTTTTATATAACTATCTACAGTGTACAAAATATATGGATTATAGAAATACAGAGAATAATACAAGTTGGTGCACATTGGCACCAGGAGCTCAGTACTGTATGAGTAACTGTGTATGTTGTTGAGTGTAATACATTCAAACATGTGTGATGTACATAGAAGCTATAAGTCAGATTTCTGTTTAAAATGTATGATTTTGGAAAGCAGGTTTTTTTTTTAGAGCTTACGGTTTATGATGATTTTTTTTTTTACAAATTGTAGAGCTGTCTGTAGATGTCTTCCACTTCTTTTCACATTGCTTTCATCCATCACTTTATTACACTGCTTTCTCTTCATATAATGTTCATGTGCATACATTTGTAAAAATGATATAAAATCTACCTAGTACTGTCATATTGTACTGTAATATAATATATGTATCTGTACTAGATTTATTATACAATGTGTTAAGAGTAATTTTATGTAATAAAATGATACAAATATATCATGGATTACTTTACTGCATACCAGCACTCTCTTTATTTGTACGTTTGTGGTTTTTATTTAGTTATGATTATTTACGTTTGGGACTGCCCTTTATTGTCACCATCCATGTTTGTGTTTGCAAGTCTGTTGTATATCCAGTGGCGTAGCCAGGAATTCTTTAAGGGGGGGGGGGGGGAGCTCCGACCTTCGAGCGTGTAAGAAGCTGATTCGTGTGGGGTTAAAGGAACTACAGCGTCTAGATGACCTAATTTTAGGCTCTCTATACAAAGTAATTTTTTCCTCAAGAAAAAGAATTTGGCAGTCATTTCCCATGAAATCAATCAATTTTGGGGTAATTAGTAAATATCTAATTGTCCTGGGAATACCCCTTTTCAATCGCCAAAATGTTGCCTAAATTCTGTTGATGACGTAAGCCGATGAAGTGTCAATCACATGTCAATCATGCTGCTGATTTTGGACCCTAAATATGGGCAGGGCAGTTTATTTTCATGGAGTTTTTTCCGTCAGACCTAGTTTATAAGTCGTCAACTATGGAATAAGTGCCAAAGTACGTTGTATTCTTTAGTTCCTTTAAGGGTGCAGTGCCTCTGGAAGCTTTTGTATTTTAGCTATTCAAAGCACAAAAATTGAAACCACCCAAAACAAGCACCAAGCGAAAAAAGAAGAAGAAAACAAAAACAGGCTTGAGGGGGGTTCTGGCCTAGGAGGCTTCACTGTGTTTATGTAGAAGTATATGTTCACAGATTATTTTTACTACAGTCAAACCTGTGTAAGCAGCTATCTTTATAATAGCAGCCAACCTGCTTAGAGTGACCATCACAAGGGATCATCTTGGGGAAAATGACGTCACAAAACTATAGAGGTCACTTCCCTTTTTTCCTCAGGTAGTCATACGCTGGTTTGACTGTACCAAATTATAAACTTTGAATGCGAGATTGACAAAAATATAATTGGAACACATGTAACATTGCATGAGCAAAGATTTTACAAATCTGCCAATTTTAATTGCTGTACACATTTGTGTTAATTTAAATATAGAACTAATCTCCCTTTCATTATGAAAGATACGAAATGAATATCATAGGGAAGACCCTGGGACCATGAAAATGGGTGTAAAACATAAGAATATAAAGAGCTTGGAACAGCTGAATTACCTTGTTACAAATGGTCTTGCTACATCTAATCAAAATATTCTTAACTGTATCAGGGATTTTCAATATGGAAATAAAACGGGGGAGGAAAGACGTTTCTAGAAAAGGTATAAAAATCAGTTTAACGGATAACTGTTTACAACAGAATCTAGTAAATCACTGGTTATGAAATCAAACTATGCTACAATTTATATCAATTGTTGAATGCCAGAAACATACAAACATCATCCCTTTGTGAATGCTTCCATTACATGTGTGGAAAGAGACCAATTATTAACAGAAATAACCTGATTATATTACCCCATAATACAGAAACTACTGCACAGTGACTTTACACAGTGAACCATACCAGGGAAAAGAGGGTTCATCTTTATACACAAAATTAACCCAATGAAGACGATTTTATTTGGTATACAATAATACATGTATGTGTTCTCTATAGACCCCAGCCCAAGATGCAGAAAGAGATGCATCCATTGTAAAGTTGCAATTAATTTAAAGTCAGATCATGTGACTAAATGTGCAAATCTGATTGGTTAAAATGCACACATTTTTGGGATAACAATTAATTGTAACTTACAACTGATTAAATCTCTTTTTGCAATGGGACCCTGAATGAGTTATGTAATAATAATAATAATAATAATATCCTTGATTTATAAAGCGCCTATCACGATTGATAATCATCTCTAAGCGCTTTACAATTATGTGTTTCTATCCTAAATGTTCCAAGCACTTAAAAGCCCATTTATGAATTTGCAAATATCTGCAAATCGTCTTTAAACTATGTTGGTTTTGAACCATTGGTCATTCACTTTACATCACAAAAATCACATTTCTTCCTGCACCGGCAATGCACTCATCCACAGTACGATAGAAATAACAATTTATTGACAAATACTGTCAAAACTGTCTTAGCCGCTACCTGTCTATAGCAGCCAACCTGTCAACAGTGCCCATCAAATGTGTTCTCCTGCATAGAAAAACAACCTTTTGGGACCTGTCTATAGAGGTCACCTGTATACAGTGGCCATTGTACACAGATTTGACTGTACCAGATGTTCACGTGCACTTAATAAGTGAGCTCGCATCTCCCATTCTCCATGAGTTCGGGAACATTTTCTTGCTAGATTTCGATCTATCTCGATATATAAGATCTTCAGTACATACATAGTAGATGTGTAGAGTAGGAAAAGTTCAATAAAATACTGTTCAGTCATTAATAAATCCCTGAAGAAGCTCTACGAGCGAAAATTCGGACTGAAAACTATGTTTTCAAACAATGTTTTATTGAACTTTTCTTATATCTACATCTCGATTACACCAACGCAGACCAACATCTTTAACTCCAGAGTAGACGTGTGGCCTACAGCTCCAGAACCGGATATAGGCACCACCACCATATGTGTCCAATGGCGCAGGAAGGATTTTTCAATGCATTTTACAAAGTTCATGAGGTGTTCTGGATGCGCTATGACTCTGTTTTTGGATTGTCCGCCTGGCTATTGTCCCCCACGTGTGGAGGGTGATCCAGTACTTTGTCGATAAGGCCGAAACTCAAAGCTTCCTGGGGACTCATGAAGTTATCCCTTTCCATGCCTCGTTCTGTGGGTGAAAACAACAAAACAAGTATATTAATTTTAAACTAATTCTTTGTATAAAAATAATACTCCCGAAACAAAGACAAGACCATGATGCCAATGGTTCAGTCAGCATGTAAAATTTAGAATTTGGATTCATTTCGTTTCTCAAATAAAGCCAAAACTCAAAAGCATCCTAGTGTGAGGACTTGTGGTTGAATTTATACAAAGTTAATAGATCACTTTAAACTAGTACCCACCAATATCAGCGAGAGCCTGTCCGGTGTGCTTGACGTACAGGTTGTTAATCTGTTGCTTCAGTTTGATGATCTCCTCAGCCTGGATCTGGATATCTGTTGCTTGACCCTGTACAAAATTTAAAACAAAAAAATAACTCAATAAATTATCTCAGTACGAACCAGGAGAATGCAATCAAATCTTATTACACGAAAAACACTACAGTGAAACCTCATTATAGAGAGCTCTGATATAACAAATCTCTCTTATACCAACCCTCTCACAAGGTGATTTTCCTGGTCCCAGCTCTTTATAACTTTTGTTTTTTTTACCCCAAAATAGCAAGGTAATGTTCATGGTCCCAAGGACCTTGGTATAATGAGGTTCCACTGTACCACAAATAAAGCTATAGTTGATGGATCATAATCCAAAAATGTTTTTGGAATGTTTTTCATACCAGGTGATCGCTAAGTCAGTAACAGTGATTTCATCTACATGCCTCTCTTTAGATATAAATACATACTTAAATTGTTCTTGATTCTTAAGAGAATAGTGTCAAACAATTTGAATTTCCACTTACAACTGCCTACAGCTAATTTCATGCCACATGTCTCACTTTGTATATTTATGCACATTTAACTTGTTCTTGATTATTTAGAGAGAAGTGTTCAACAATTAGAATTTTTATTTACGACTGCCTGTCCCGATGATCGGTGGATCTAAATCCTAGTGTTCGGGAGACTGTCTTTATTGGGTGATCCCATCATCAGAACTGGAAATTTCATAGTACACACCTCACTTTGGATATTAATACACATTTAAACTGGGTCTGGATTATTAACAAAGTAGTCAGTAAATTAGTAATGTTCAAAAATTGTAATTTTTGTTACGACTGCCTGTCCTGACGGTAGACATATCATAATCCTTGAGTTTGGTAGACTGTGCTCTCATGCCAGATGATCCCAGAAATAGATTTAACTTGTTCATGATTATGAAGGGAGTAGTGTTGAACAGTTTTTTTTTCTAACTGCAATACAAAAGTTGGCAATGCAGATCCACTTTGATCATTAAAAATGATAAAAATGATGTGGCAAAACAAGAGACACCTGAGCTTCCTGGGCTACTCCGAGTTGGGAAAGCAGAGCGCCATGTATTGGGCATAGCTCCCTCAATAACTGGAAGCCCTAAAGTCTTTGTCCCTTTGTCTAATGACCTAAGAAATTCTGCATTGCCCTTTGTATATGGCAGGTGCAGTCAATTGCATCTCTACTTACGATTGCCTGTCCGGACGGTTGATGGATCATAATCCTGGCGTTTGGTAGACTGTGTCTCATGCCGGGTGATCCCGCAGTCAGGAGTAGCGATCCCATGCTGCACGCCTGGCCCACGCACCACGTACTGATTGGCGGTAGCACGTATTGCATCGAGTCATAGATACCCAGCCCCGCCGTTACCGATCCTCCTATTAGAACAGAAAATTTAAAGAAAGGTCACACAAAAAATTATGGTCTTTACATGATAAAAGTATACATCTACTGTTGGAGAAACAGTCTATATTGCAGCGTTATGGTCTATAATGCAGCTTGTCTGGGTTCTTGTCAAACCCATTTTAGTAGGTTTTCAAACTGACTATGGAAGAGTGAAAAAATCTTGTTTTCCTCAATGTCAAGCCTCACTCATGTTTGCAGTTCTAAATCAATACAGGAGGTGAAATTATGAATAGTCCACTGTTTGCAAATAAAACATTATTTGGAGGCATATTTTGTTTTGTTTTACTGGTCCAGTTATCAATACAATTAAAATGAAACATACCTGGGCTATTGATGTACATGTGTATGGGTTTCTTGTTGCTCTCTGACTGTAGGAACAACAGCTGTGCAATCACAACACTGGCAAGACCATCTGTAACCTGTATTATTCAAGAACAAAACATATTCACAATTTCATGATAATCAGAATATAATACCAAACAAGGGGATTTTTTCAATACATAGTGGATAACCTAGAGAGATTATATTAATTTGTTATTAATAAGTAATTTATATTTCTCGTTTGAAAGTATACGTGATTAACCTACTTGCTATATATACAGTATATCCTATTTTGTAAACATGTGTCAAAAGAAGAATTTACATTCATTGGACTAGATGTTTTTATCGGAATTTCAACAGATTTTACCCTAATTTCTAGTCCCATTGCCCACTCTACATTACAGAATCTGGTCACTTAAAAGAAGACTGTACTAACAAATTAAAAACAAATATATATATATGTTGTTCTGAATGTATTGCCCTAAATGATTGATTTGCAAAAAAATAAAAAATAATCAAATTTAATTATCAAACAATGTATACTGTCCAACATACTCTAGGGACTACCTGACCACCTGCTTATAAAGACCATGGACTTACAAACTATACCACCTGCATATTATATAGTTCCCCTTTATGTAGATTACCTGCATGTAAAGAATATCTGCTTAAATAAAGACCACCTGCTTAAATATAGACCATCTGCTTATAAAGAAAGACCCCCTTCTTACAAAGACTATAGAGACTGCCTTTTCTGTATAATGAGTCTGATGGTCTTTGTAGACAGGTTTGGCTCTATCATACTCACAGGCCCCATGAGGCAAATGATGCGTTCTTTCAGCAACCTGGAATAGATGTCATAGGCACGCTCTCCTCTTCCCTGTAAACAGATACCATATATAATCAATTATACAAAATTATTCAATAATATCAATGGACTAAAAATTCATTCTTTCTTTCCTTTTTTTGTTTTTTTACAGTGGAGCCTTGTATGTTATTAAGAGCTTAAATATTAACCCATTCCATTTGAGATTATAAAATCCCCATTTTATTTTTTATTTTTTTGGGGGGATCAGGCTAAAATATATATTGAAGATACACATAGAGACAATTTTGCTGATATTTTGTTAAGGATCTAAAACAATCTACTCATAGCCATCTAAGCTATGTAGGTTCACATACTATAACATTGGCATGCTAAGATTGAGAAACAAATATGTAGTGCTGTAACTGACCTTGATGATCGGATCGTTTGATCGGATCGGCAACATTTTATCGATCTTCGAAATCGGATCGATGATCGGGATCGGATGATCGGCTATAAAAAAAAAAAAAAAAAAAAAAAAAAAAAAAAAAAAATCGTTTTTTTTTTTTCTTTGGAAAATGATCCCCAAAAAACACAATTTGGGAATATAAATGAATACCAAAGCAACATATATCCATATTAATAAGCCCAAGGTAATCTTGTACGGGTATGCTTTCATTTCAAACTGATTACCTCTTCTTTTACAAAATTACTCACGCCGATTTTGAGCTTAGTCCCATGTGATTAATTTGGCGTAACCTTTCAGAAACACATGGGACTAAGCTCAAAATCGGCGCGAATAATTTTGTAAAAGGAGAGGTAATCAGTTTTAAATGAAGGCATACCCATACAAGATTACCTTGGGCTTATTAATATGGATATATTTTGCTTTGGTATTCCTTTATATTCCCAAAATATGTTTTTTGGGATCATTTTCCAAAGAAAAAAAAACAGATTTTTTTTTTTTTTTTTTTTTTTTTTTTTTTTTTTGCCGATCCGATCTTCCGATTTTTTCTGCATGATCGGAAATCGGCAAAAACGGTCCGATCATGTATGATCGGATCGTGATCGGCATGCCGATCCGATGATCGGTTACAGCACTACAAATATGTGATCCTAATTGATTCTTCTCAGTTAATTAATTTATTTTATTTAAATTTTCCCAGCACCCCTTTTTTTTCTTTTCTTAAAGGGATAGTTGAATAGTGGTCAAAATGTCCCCTGGGCCTGGCGGAGAACTTCATTTTTCATTTTTTCATTATCTCACAAAAAAATATTTTGTGAAGTGCCCTCTTTACCACACATAGGTACATTACAGTAGCATTGTGTGGAGATCAACCTCTTCCGCCTGCTGCACTATCCAAATAATAAACAATTTTTGTCGGCCGATTTCTCCCTAAATTTACCAGCAAATGCAAAAAAACTTTTGTTTATGTGATCTCTAAGTCATATACTTTGATAATAATTACCGACTTTGTTGTTTTGAAGATTGCAAAATGTAGAAAAAAAAGGATTATTTCCCGTCTTTTTTCATTACCGATGCATCCTAACACACAACGTTCAACTGATGAACGGTACAGTGTATGAATAGGCAGTATGGTAATCTCCCGTGTATTACCATATATTGCGCGTAAATGGTCCACCTGAGTGGACCATATACTTTGTAGATGTGCTCTTTACCAAAACTCAACTATCCCTTTAAATCACCAACTCCGTCAGTCTACTCACCGTCTGTTCAATGACTATCGGTACAAGAGGTGTGTGAAGCTTGGAAGCTGTGTGCAAACCCTTCTGAGAAACACTGGCAACTCCCCTGCAAACAGAGGTTGCTTGCTAAACAGGAAACACACAAACATTGAGGTAGTCATAGTATAGTATTGAGGTCAATAATTGTGACCGAGGCTGTGAAAGTTGAGACCAATGACTGTAATTTCATTTTCAATAAACATAGCCAAAGAAAACGTTAGGAAGACACATTTTCATACATCTTTGGACATTATCATTGAACATGTCATTCCTAACATGACATGTTCAATGATAATGTCCAAAAATGTATGAAAATGTGTCTTCCTAACGTTTTCTTTAGCTAAATAAACATAATATAATTAAATATAATTTTAGCAAATTTGATATTCTGTAATATTTACGAGCTTATATGAAACAATTATGGTTGAGTTGGAGCGTTGAGCTCATGCTTATAATCAATATACTTCGTCTTAGATTTAATTAGAATAATTTCACAACCCATTTCAACTGATGCTGATGTCTTAGACTACCTCCCACGTGAAAAACTATGCATGGGACTGAAGCAAGCAATAAGTGGTGACTGTACTGCGAAATTACACAACAAAAACACTCTTACAATGCCGATGGCGATGACTTTCAGATAACGTTTACAGTTTAAAATTAAAATGCTTACTCACTTTAATCAATCGAAGCATCTTTGTAACGGGTTTACTGCTGTCAATCGTGAAAAATGAAGATTCGAAGTAAATCTGGTGTCGGACTCCTGAAAAAAATATTACCCAACAAGAGTTAGTCTTGGTACAAGATGTTCAAATTTTGTTGATGTGTGTCAAATGTGTCCAACTAGAAAAAAATAATAATTGTAAGCCATACTAATTTGTTTTCTTCTTCTTCAAGAAGAAGAAGAATTAGTATGGTAAATACTTACTCATTCAGAAGTTGCCAAACACATAACAATAAAGCTCATAATATACTTAATTAAAGACCTATCCTGAAAACAGTACAACTTTGACAAATCGTGCAATTAATTTATAATGACTTTCACATCATGAAAATGCAATTTTACTAATTTTGAAATACTGAAGTTATTCAGGAGTTTTTCAATCAAAGAGGTTACACAATATACATGCATTTTTAATAAATAAACTAATGACTTGTTCTATCAGCCATAATTTGTGTTGTGTTGCCCAGAGAAAAAATACATGGGGGCTCGGGGCAACCCCCCCCCCCCCCCCCCCCCCCCCGAAATGCCCAAAAGAGCCCCCCGTTTTTAAATTTGCCAAGAGTTCAATGCAAAACAAATTTTAGAGTTTTATTTTCATACAGGCAAGCTTGAAAACTAGCCCCTGAAAAATAAATATTAATGTTTTCTCTGGTGTTGCATATATTATTTCGGGGGTGGGGTGGGGAGGGGGAGGGGGGGGGGGGGTAACTAATAAGTGTTTCCTGACGGTAATAAATTAGTTTTAACCATACATATTTCTGTTTAGTCAGTCATCCAGTCACCTCGATGAACTGTCTTTTTAAAAACAAATTTAAATTTGATTGTATTGATCAATTATCATTATGAGGTAGCCTACAAAATTGGTTGTGCATATTTTGAAAATGCATGATAATCATCACTATACCACTATACCTTTCTTTCGGTATTGTTACTCTTATGATATTGCTTT
>JBAMJV010010559.1:0-66083 GCA_037951105.1 Echinarachnius parma | reverse complement strand
CGACGTGGAGTAATACACCACTGGAGAGCAGTCATTTACGTTATCTTGCGATCATATAAAAATAATTGTATTTATATTTGTACAAATAAGTTGTTATCGTATTAAAAATTCACTTGTAATTGAAGGTTTTCTCCTCCCCCGCTAGCTTGCTGGGCCACACACCGGGTAATACACGCTGGATGAGCAGTACGTGTACGACTTGCTTGCAGTCTGGTGACCCGCGCCCTGGGCGTGCAGTGCTCGAACGTGTCGCACTGCTTGGAACGTCGGGTCCTTGCACCTACCTGCGGAATACGAAGTATACGGATAGACAATAACATTTACATTAACAAGTTCATTGCCCGACCTCGAAGAGACAAGGTACAACATCGATTAATATGGTCAGATGTTCATTTGTCCACACAATCCTCATTTCACAGCCCATAACACTTTTCGGCATTCTTCCCGAGGGCCTCCAGGATCTCTGGACAGAATCTTTTGAAAACCCCTCAGAAACCTGTATATTATATATTGGCTTATTTTGTATCATTATCCTCACGAAAAGCACCACCTTGGGGAGTGTTTCTTCGTCTAACGATAGAGATCTACGATGTCAGATTCTGGGAATAGGGAGGAGAGCGCAACCAACCCCATCCCGCTGTGTAAGCAGTCAATGGCTTTTGCAGGGTCACCCTGTTCTTGTGAGGCAAGCACATTGACCCTGAGCAGCACATGCCTCTCATCAACTTGCATTGCTAAATTTCCAAGTGATTTTTAACAAACACTGCAACATAGGACAGCCAGTCTAGAACAAAGACAGACTACACTGACCTGGCTTAGCTATCGTACTGTATCCACGTGAAGAATAGATACACTGTACATGTACACAACATACGTAGTTACCCACCTTCCTGCTCCCTCAACAAAAAAAATGCATGTATTCATCCAAAGTAAAAACATGTCTTGGGTTCACGAAATCACATGGTATGTAGTATTAAATGGAACAGTCTAGTTTCACCCCAATTGATCTTCAGTTTCAGGTTTGTATGCTTGTTCTTCTGATTGGAAGGCACCATAGTTTTTGTTGGATTAGCCCTTTAGCCTTTAGATATTTATAAATGAATGAGTCGAATTGCCAGAATTAATGAAATGAAATGACGTTAGAATGTTAGATGACTTCTAAACTAGTGATAAAGATGTCTATGCAGACACCCGGGCCTCCAGCGGTACGCCCAGACCCACAGAACAGGCCGGGTTACTCATTGGTCGAATAATGACACGCACTTCAAGCTGTCCATATACCGCAAACAGGGGGAGGGGGAGACCCAGGGCATCAAGCAGTAAATGCATGAAATGCGATGAAAATGAATGAAATGGCATACAGGACTATACGTAGACAATGAAGGAGATGAAATGTAATAATGTTTATAACTTATACTCTCGCAGGACACCCGGGCATCCAGCGGTCCCTCCCAGAACCCACAGAACAGGCCGGGTAACTCATTGGTCGATATATAGACACCTCTCGTTCAGTTTCATGCACACATAGGCCAGACAAGATGTATAAGGATCGAGGGCGGGGACACAGCACAATGGGTAACAACAGTAGGGCAGTAACGGAATGAAATGCGATGGAAATGGCATCGTGATAGAGTGGACATGTAATGGTGTTATATACAACTTACTCCTCGCAGACACCCGGTCCTCCAGCGGTCCGCCCAGACCCCGCAGAATAGGGCCCTCCGCGTGGCACTCGTCGGGGATAAGCACGGACTCGTCAATGTCCTCCCGCATGAAGCAGAAGCACATGCTGCGCCATCGATATCGGTCTTCATCTGGAAGAGCTCTGCAAAGCTGTTGGGGTCGAGGTCGTCGGGATTTGTTGACTGTGGGGGGGCTCGCATTACAGACACTCGACTGTAATAGGTACAGATTACACAACAATATTATGTTCACAATAACAAAAGAAAAAGGTAGTTAATATAGAACAATAAACAAATATTGCGGCCGTATATGTTGGTCTTCATCTGGAAGAGTTCTGCGAAGCTGTTGGGGTCGAGATCGTCGAGATTTGTTGACCTGTGGGGGCGCGGCAGTTACAAACACTCGACTGTTTCAGGGCAATTACCAACATACAATATTATGTTCACAATAACGAAAGAAAAATGTTAGCTAGTAGTTAGTTAGAGAACAATAAACAAAAATAATATTCGGCCATCTATGTCAGTCTTCATCTGAAACAGCTCGACATTCGACTTGTAATAGGGTGGAATTATAACAAAATTGTAATTATTATGTATTAGTATTAGAAAACAATAAATAAATTGTTGGCCATCTATGTCTGCCCTCATCTAAATAGCAGCTCTGCGATCTGTTGGGGTCCAGTGTCGCTGGATTTGTTGATTGTGTGGGTTGCATTCACATACACTCGACTGAAAAAGGGTGAAATATAACAACAAATTAGTTATTATTTATTCGTTATTCGAAACCAAACTAATGTTGTGGCCATCTATGTCTGTCACGCATCTCAAAAAGCAGCTCTGCGAAGCTGTTGGGGTCAAGATCGTCGGGATTTGTTGAGTGTAGGGGCTCGTATTTACAAATGAGGTGGACTAGAAACAACATGATACATACAACTATCAGACTACTTATATTAGATTAATCCAGAAAAGGATTAATTTTAATAGTAATTAGAGACTAATTAAAATGGTATATGCCGTTGTATGTCAGTCATCATCTGGGTTAAGGCCCCGAATTATCTCATCAATGGGTTAGTTAAGCACAGTGCTAAAACGCGTCACTTGACGTCATATAGTGCTCTGTTTTTAACCAAAAGGTTAACTTAACCTTGTGGTTGAAATTATAACCTTCGGTTTTTCTACCCCGTTGCTTGAGATACAAGGGACAGTGCTAAATAACCTGTTGGTTAAATGTAGCCCGGGTAAAGGTACACTGAGTATTGTTACTCGCGAAATGCCCCCTTGACACTAATTACTTAGTTTTAATTCCATTTGAACGTTCATTGAATACAACATGCATGTGAAATGAGAATCATTCCCTTTCGATATGCTCTCTAGTTGTAAAATGTGATTTAAACAATTTTGATTTATAAGTCTACCCTGCCGGGGGACATATTAACTGTTTAGAAGAGACAAAACCATGCTTATAGACTTCTGTGGAAAAAAAAATCAAAATAGGTTAAAAAAAACATCACATGCACAATTTTGTATGAAAATATTAAACCAATGAGTTTTTAAAGAGCGCTCTCTTGAGTTGTAACGGCTCTTTTTGAATGATAACAGGGTTGTTTTACTTAGTCCTTTGTAATTGTGTATACCCTTCTCGTGCATGGTGGAGTTATAACTATTAGTTTGTACCGCAATGGTGCAGGTTTTGGTTACGCAATATTAAGTTTGACCAAAACTCAATTATCCTTTAAATTGAACCCATTGATGAAATTCGGGCCGAACAGTTCCCTGAAGCTGTTGGGGTCGAGATTGTCGGGTGTGTGTCGATTGTTGGGGTGGCAGTTACAGAACACTCGACTAAAATAATATGGTAAATTATAATAACAATATTAAGTTCACATAAATATGACCCCCAAAACGCTTTATTATTGACAATACCATGCATAGATATAACAAAAAATAATAACATGCTCCGGACCCAGCCAAATCAGTCCTCTTAGTTAAAACAGTAGTCCTATTGGCAAAATTTTCAAATTAAAGATGTTGACAATTTACTATGCGTAAGTCCCTGTTATTGTTAAATTGTAAATACAAACTTATGATTTTCATATTGTTTTTTTAAATAAGATGTTTAATTTATTATTATCCATACATATTTTTAAGATCTGTAATTATGTTCCTATGATCAAAATAAATTCATGTTTTAATATAACAAATATCGTTAATTGTTTGTAGCCTATAGTTCATTTTATATAATTATTTCGTGTTGAAATATAAGTAGAATCAACCAAATTAAATTATTAAAATCATAACGATTTGATTTAATATTAAATAGATTCTTTTTAATTAACCTTAACGAAAAATAAACACAAACACACGAACTCGCTTTCAGCAACTGCAACCGGACAAATTTGAATTGCAATGACGATAATGTGTGACAAATAAATGAAGAAATTTAGTGGAACGTTCGTGAAATTGATCGACCAAAAACGAAATTGAAAGTAGCATTAGCACAGTTTCTAGGCTCGAGCTGCTGTGACAAAATTGAAGTATTTTTATTTGATGGAAGGAACAGCTATACAGTAGGTTATTTATTATTGAATTAATTTTTGGTGACTTACTCACAGAACTGAATGTTGAAATCAACGCTGGCTACGGTATTGACGCTCAGCAGGCAGAACACCATCAGACAAACTGCCGCGAGATTCCCGTCCATCTGGCTCGCTTTCCGCTGATTGACTTCTGTCCCTCCGAAATCGCAATAAAACCTCCAGAAAGTTTTTTTATGTAGATCAAAATCGCAATGAAACCCTGCAGATGTGTTGTTTTAAGGCGTGCGTTTCAAAGTTTCCAAGGGGTGTTTCACACAGATTATAATATAAGTTGAACATTACCCGTTCTACTAGTTTTCGAAATCCCTATTTAGCAATGGACAGTTATTTGTAGACATTGAACAAAGCACAATAAGAACAAACTAAATTATATGTGGCTTTTGGAAAATCTGAATCACGAGAATTAAATCTCATTTACAATATAAAAAGTATCAATGCTCTTGATTAATTATGAGCAGGGTTGTGTTTTAAAACTAGTTGATCAATTAGACAAAGCAACTAACCTAGCGCCTTGTAAGTTAGAGTTTAGGTCCAACTTTTAATCTCTGTGGAACACCAGTACCTCAATTATTTAGGCATGTTTAGTAAATTAAGTTATCTCTTCGGGAGATAGAAAAACAGACGATGGAAAATATTCACTAACGCGAGCGAGTTGATCGAAGCAGAATTGGAATAAGCGCGATGATGAAGCTAAGCAAACTGATGAGCCGGGGCTTTACAGAGTAACATTCGACAACTTGGAGTGCACAGATCAAATCTCTCTATGTAAATATATGGACAGAAACAACGCCACTTGGAGCATCTGGACAATGGCGTAGCTACGGAGGCATGTGCCCCCCGGCCCTCCCCCGATAATTTCCGCAAAATCAATACATGTTAAAAGTAAAACAGTTTTGGAATAACAAAAATAAAAACATCCTGGAATTAAAGAAACACATATCGTGCCTCCATAACTCCAGTAATTCGTGTGCTACATACTTCCGACCTTCGAACGAAAATAAAGAACAACATAATATAGAGCCTCCATCAACCCAAATTATTCGTGCGCCCCCCTCCCCCCTCCCCTACGATAATTAAGAAACACCTATACATGTAATACCATGCCTCCTACGTACACCTCTACTAATTGTGCCACGCCGAGCAAAAATAAAGAAACACATAATATCGTGCCTCCTATTGTACACCCCCAAGTAATGTGAGTACCACCCCCCCCTCCCCCGAACGAAAATAGCGAAATACATACCGTAGCTCCTACACCCCCAATAATTCGTAAGCACCCATTAAACCCCTCCCCCCCCCCCCCACCCCCCTCCCCAATTCTGCAGCTGGAATTATTTGTTTTGGAAAGAGAGAAGATTAATAATGCGGATCAAACTATGGAAATCATTTTCAATGTATATATATTCAGGTGTTGCTGCACAGTGTGTGCCTTTTCACTGCAGTAATTCAAATAAAAATGTATTTGGTATTTGCAAAATAAAAAAAAAACAGGACACCTGCGTTCTCTAAAGCAAAGATGTCATAGACAAAAAAGACAACAGCTTCAGCACTGAACATTATAAAGGTAGTTTTATGGCGTTAATAAAAATCGTCTGCTCAATTATGTTTATCATTAATTTTGCGTGTGTGTGTGTGTGTGTGGAGGGGGGGGGGTGGGGGGGGGTGGGACATTATAATCACATATCATCATTTTGTTGTTGTTTATGTGTTGATATATTTGTAATAGTATTGATCATACAAATTGCCTGCTTAACACATATAGTATAGTTCGATAAGTATAATCCGCTCCTTACAATGGATTATGTTTATTACAAACGTAATCGCTATGAATTATTTTTTAATTATATTTAAATAGTATACAAATGCAGATTTTTGTGATAATATGCAACTACCAAACGTGTAATAATTTTAGCATTAATATAATTATGTTAATGCTAAAATTATTGCATTCTTGCAGAGTTTTGAATATGTTTTTATTCCAAGGCAACAATCGCTTTCCATAGTACCTGATAGTACCTAAGTCCAACTTAGAGTTAAGTACAACTTGTGAAACACCCCCAGCCCCCTCCTCCTGTAGTGATTTTTGAGTGAACGTGAGGGGTGGGGTCTTTTCATTACCATGACTTTCCAGTAGGGCGTTTCACTAAACACTAAAAGCAATGTTAGTGTTAAGTGTAACACCACATACTAGGCAGAGGAGCCTTGTACTAAAGCAATGTTAGTGTTAAGTGTAACACCTTACAGCAGAGGAGCCTTGTACTAAAGAGAGGCCGGGGGCACAGGCCTGGAAGCGTTACCTTTTCTTCTTCTTCCGTTTGGGTACAGTCCACCAGCGCGGTGTATTATCGTACCTTTTCAGTGGTAGTATGCACACAGGCTCAATTTCACCTGCTAAGAGTAGGCAATGAGGGAGAACTGGGGTAGGGGGTGCTCCCATACCCCCCCCCCCCCCCCCCCCCCCCCCCTCTTTGCATAGCTGGGTCATTCTTCAATAAGTGTATATTTTCGACCATCGTGAGATCGTGAAAATCAAAACTATTTCTCCACTTTCTTTCTGTGTGTTTAATATATGTTAACATCTGTAGATTAGGGAAATATTGTTTGCCGCGATCTTTAATGGGGCTATGTAATATTTGTTGGGTTTTTATTAACATGTACACTGTTAATGCGTCATCTCCGTCACGACATTTTGGCACAAATAGATCGTCGCATTTTATTGAAGAACATAATTCACTTCTTTTTAATATTCAATCTTCGTTTGGAAAGAAAGGGTGACTGTGGAAAAGAAAAAAACATTGGTCAACCATAATCACATTTTTTTTCTCTAGAGCCACCATTTAACTGAATAAATAGTGAATTTTGCCAAATAGTTTTGCTTTCAATCAGTGTGATGAAATTTTCTCAGGAAATTAGGATGAAGAGACTGAGGTACATGATTACGAGTAAATAGATCGCTACAAATACCAATACAAATATTTTTTACCCGAGTATAATCTTTGTTGAAATTTATGCATTTGAACTCAGCGTGACGGAGATGACTGAAGCGTGTATTTAAGAATACATTAGAATCACATGTCATATAATATCTAAAATTCATGCAAACTAAGCTTTGTCATAGTTTATGTCAATTTTGAACAACATTGTGTGTCAATTAACTGAGTTGACAATCCAACTCAAACTCATCATCTCAGTCACAAAAGAGCCGTGACGGAGATGACGCATGACGGAGATGACTATCAGACACATTTAAGCGCCGATATCTAATGGCAATGTATTCAATACAAATGAGCGATAGTGTTGTATGGTTGTTCCGTGGGCACATTCATACAAATGATTAGAAATTCAAATCTAACATCTTATCTAGCTAATATCAATCGTTCGGAGATGATAATCATCATCTCCATCACAAAAAAAACGTGACGGAGATGATGCGTGACGGAGATGACTTTCAGACACATTTAAAGCGCCGATAGCTAAAAGCAATGTATGCAATACAAATAAGCGATAGTGAAAACAGTTGTATAGTTGTTCCGTGGGCACATTCATACAAATGATTAGAAATTCAATCTAATATCTTTATCTAGCTAATATCATGCGTTCGGAGATGACACTGAATAAAGGTACGGACCTGGTTTTTGACAAAGATCTCAAAAAAACAATGTTACTTACATATAGACCGGGAAAAACGTGTCTCTTCTTCTACTACCTAGTCACCCCGACATGTTGCCACCACGATCGCTCAAATTGAGCATTTTTTGTACCGTAGATGACGGACTCAAAATGCGTGACGGAGATGACGCAAAATACCGGAACACACAAAACAGACTCCTTTTTTGAATTTTTTCTTGTAATCGTTGCATGTGTGCATATTTAATCTTGGTATTCGTAGTCAACTCATAAAATTTAATTTATTAAGGTATATTAGAACAAAAAATATGCATCCATTTTGAAATGCTACATTATGATATTATTACATGATGCCATCGGGACATGCGAGTTTGAGGGGGGTGGAAAAAAAAAATAATTATAAAAAAAAAGTAAAAGAGTTATCACTTTACTTTTTTTATTATTATTTTTTTTTTTTACTTACTTGTAAGTCAACACATAAAGGTAACCAAAAAAAAGTTATTTTTTTTTTATATGCGACACCAAAGTAGCGGGACGCAAAACTATACACTTATCGAAGAATGACCCAGCTACGCCCTTGACTTATTGATTATGACATGTGACACAATATTACATGTCCTGAGCCCCATTGCAGAGAGAGATGCAATTGATTGTGAAGTTGCAATTAATTGCAAGACAGATCAGAGAGTAAATGCGCAATTCTGATTGGTTCAAATGTGCATATTTTCAGACTTGCAATCAGTTGCAAATTTACAATCGAGTCCAACTCTTTCTGTAATGGGGCTCTGGATTTGCATGTGCAGACACAATCATCTCTTGCCACAAAAAACACACTCTTTAAAGTGATAGTACAGTTTGGGTTTAGAAGGCACTTAAATACCTTTTTGTGAGGTAATGAAAAACTAAGTGTAAAATTTGAAAAACCACACAATAAGACTTTTGGTCAAATACGGTTCGGAAACAGCGGAAAAATTCATAAATATATCCAGTTTGAATGAATGTTGGGGCCCAACATTTATTCACTATTTTAAGAAAATATTAATAAATCATACATATTTTAGACAATATACCAAAGTGGCTTCAAAATTGTTTTGATGGTCTCTCTATTGAATAATTATTTTAAACAAAAATCACATTTACATTTTTGTTTTAAAAATTGTTGAAACTTTCAGGTGTATGGAGGGCACCGTGTTGTGTTAATGGCTGCATTCTGAATGAAAGTAACCCTGTAACTAAGCAGTGTATATGTTTTTCTACCATTTTAGCATAATTTAATTATTACTTTCAGTTTTTAATGCAAACTTAAAAATTGTTTTTACTAAAATCAAGTTTGACCATAACTGTACTATCCCTTTAAGGTTGACAAACACAAACTACTCTGTACAATGCAAACATTTAGACATAATATTTACACTTTTAATTCAATGTGTATATAAAATCACACCACAATGAAATGAACGATCTAGACGCTCTGAACATGTATATATTGTACAAAACCCTCAGTATAATGTGGTCATATGTAACGATGGTTGCTCCATACCTGCCAACATTTGAAAATGAAAAATCCTACTCTCATGTTAGCAAAGCGCACATCACGCGCACAAAGCGCGTAGTCCTTTGCGGCTGTGGTCCAGCTCTAGGGTTCTAGATGCTCTCTTGTGCTATCTTAACCTTACTTTTGAACATATGACCACACTGAATGAGCAATACTTCAATGATAAAGATCATAAATATATTGGCTTAATAAGCTTTTTGTCATATACATTCATAAACTATGTATGTGTGCATCTATATGCACATGTAAAGAAAAAAGAAAATCCTACTGTTCCGATTTTTCAGCCTTTTCTAGGGAAAAAAATCGGAACAAATAGAACAAAATCCTACTGGTTGGCAGGTATGTTGCTCTCTATATAGCAACTTGAACTAGTCTGATCCCCAGGGAGTTGAGATGGTGCACAATATAATATATATGTGTGGGTTTGAACTGTATGGTACCTAAAAACAATGGGAATGATACACCTCTTAATAGTGCACCCGGATAGTTAAGTTAAAGTCCTTAAAGTGCCAATTTTGGCACATGAGGCGGCGCCTATCTCCGATTCATTAACCCTAGGCCACACGTCTACTAAATGTAGTGAAAGCTACAGATGCTAGGGGCCAGTCATCTGGTAACTCGTGTGATTAACTTTCCCTTCTCCATTCTATAAATGCTGAGCGCCTGGCGAGAGGGCAGAAGGTACCATTTTAAAAGTCTTTGGTATGACCCGGTCTGGGTTCGAACCCGGGACCTCCCGTGCATGAGGCGGACACTCTAACGGCTAAGCCACCATGCTCGGTTCACCCTGATAGAAAGCACACTATATTATGCTATACATTACTATTATTATCAATATTATAAATTGACCGATATATAGTTTGATGGACGCATTCGTTTTTCATTTGTAGAATCCAAATTACAGGGCTGTTTGATCTGATTTTTTTTTGTGTGTGTTACATTCATCCTCATCCGTCAACTGGAAACTGTTCAGACGTTTTGTAAAAGAGGGACTGTCCCTTTAAGGAACCATTATTATTTCATGGTTCCGTACGCGCCAAACATTTGCAAGTAATGTTGATGGTGTTGTTTGCTGTCAAGAATTCTGGGGGGCAAATTCACCATGGTTGCACCACATTCATTACAGATTTAGACAAAATAGTGTCAGTAAAGCAACTGAGTGTTGAAGGGTTCTTTAATCACCATCCATCACTTGTTGTTGCCCTGCATTTGTGGCTGCGTTGTAAGTGGTGACATTGATGGTGGCTCAGTGATGCTGCTTCCGTTCCTCGTCCAGTGTTTTTTAGGACGCGACTATTGTTACGGCACATACATGATAGTACTTTTACACAAACTTCAGTCACTTCTTAATTTTGACGGGTAGCTCAATCCATGGGCGTCGATACTTACGTAATACCTATTCATCAGGGGGGGATGAATGAATAGATCACCCCCCCCCCCTGATGAATGGGTATCAATTACAGATCGACGCCCATGGCTCAATCAGTGCCCATCATTTCTTGTTGCCCTGCATTTGTGGCTGCGTTGTAGGGGGTGACGTTGATGGCGGCTAGCGCTGTATCTGTTTCTCACTATCAAAGGTTGTAACCTTGAGGCAACTCTCCTCCAGTGCTGATCGTTGTTGCTTCTAATTCCTAGTTCATAAATTTCCACAAAAAGCAGTCTCTCTATCGTTTGCAGGACCTAGGGTTTCTTATATCTCTGCATCACTTCTTATTGGCCCTGCATTTGTGGTTGCGTGGTAAGTGGTGATGTTGATGGTGGCTGGTGTTGTCTCAGTTGTTCCTCGTCCAGTGTTTTGGGGACTTCACCATCGTTACACCACATTCATTATAGACTTATACAAAATAGGAGTCACTTCAGCAACCGCGGTTTGTAGGGTTACTCAATCAATGTTCATTACTTTTTGTAGCCCTGCATTTGTGGTTACGTTGATGGTGGCTGGTGTTGTCTCTGTTGCTCGCTGTCTAGTGTCTTGAGCAACCGGAAGAGACCGGCCGCCTCTCGGATGTGACTAAACTCAATACAGAACGCCTGCATCTCAATGAACAGGTCCTAGGAGAGAGAAACAGAAACATGTTTTAAGGATTGTATGATGATCATGATGATGATGATATATAAATGTAATATATTATTATTATTATTATTATTATGACGACGACAACAGCAATGATTGATGAGGAGGAAGGGGGATTATAAGAACCAGTACATAAGAAAATGGAAGACTGAACTCAAAACAGAATGCTTGCATCCCAATGAACAGGTCCTGTAATACAGACGTTCGATATTTAAAAAAGGGCTTGTTGTTCAATATGATGATGATTATGATGAACAGGGGCATAAGTATAATGATTATGACGATGATGATGAAGATGATGATGATGATGATAATACCAAATTAAATTATTATGTGGAAGAGGAAGAGAAGGAATTCTTGTAAAACTTGTTTGTTGTTGCTATAGCTGTTATTTCAGACAACTTATAGTTACCCTGCTTGACAATAAAGAAGATGTGTCGATGTAAGAACAAAACAACAAAACAAACTTAGTAAATTAAATACAAATTTACACAATTTATACAAAGCACAAAAACACAATACCTCTACATTTAAAAACATATTCTGGCTTTTAAATCCACACAATTTGAAAGCTGACACTTCCACTTTAGATATTGATTTGATTTGATTTTATTTGATTTTATTTTTTACTGATAACGTATGAGGATATATCAATAGAAACATGAATTATCCTAGTATAACCTTAATATAAAAAGTGCTATACACAAGCATACAGCAATTTTTCTACTGTTATTTTTTTCTCCATTTCATGATGAATAAGTGAAATGTAGTTGATAATTTAGTTGTTTTGCTTTCTTACCTTGACATTGATGATTTTGTTGCGTATCAAAGACTGTAGAAACACACACACCTGTTGAACAAACAAATAAATAACATGAAAGAGAAATACTACAACAAAAAGAGACCAATGACAACGATGATGATGATAATGATGGGAAATAATAATGGTTCGAATTATGTTGCCGATGATGAAGACGACGATGATAATGATGACGATGATGATGATGATAATGATGACGATGATGATGATATCATAATGACGATAATGAAGTCGATAGGGAAGATGATGACGTAATAATAGTGGTGAGAATACAATGATGGTGATCAATGAAGATGGTTTTTGTGGACATAAACATTCTGCCCATTTCTTTTACCTTGTGTTCAGTAGTTATTTGCATAAATGACACATAACTATTGGTCAATATACATCCAAATTTTCTAACATATTTGTGGATAGTGTGTGGGTTTCTTTATTTACTCAGCTGCAGTATCAACAATTCCTAACACACGCTGCCTGCTGTTATTTGTTATATCAATATGTCCTCATTTACTCAAACAGTTCTAATCAATACATGACACAGTAAGGCATGCATTTGATCAAACAGTTCTAATCAATACATGACACAGTAAGGCATTATATCAATATGAAGACCTGTCTATAACACCTGCTTATACATCATTTATTAACTTATCCCTCTGAGTGCCAAATCAAATCACAAGAATTGATTTGATCAAGTCCCTTTGACAAATATACACTCAACAGCTTAGTCCCCCTATTCACCTAATACAGGGAAAAGAACAACACATATATATTTAGGATAAATCACCAGTCTGACAAGCCTGTTCAGCATAGACATGTCTTTGATGGTTTCACAGTTAGTTATACATTCAGATTGTTTACTTATAGATATCAACATTTATGTAGAATACATTATATTTTAAATCGAAAGACATGATAACTCACCAGTCTGACTAGCCTGTTCTGCATGGACTTGTCTTTGATGGTTTCACAGGTTGTTATACAGTTGGAGATGTAGAGATGAACAAACTCTTGGGGGAGGTCTACTGCCTGCAGTGAATAATAAAACCACAAAAACAAAATCATAACATGGCCGCCTTTCCTGTAACACTCACAAGGGTATGCATGTATGCAAGAGTATCAGAAAGCCAAATAGGCTTTTAAAATACTCAGGCTGAAATGACAGCTTGTTTGGTTTAAAGTTTATTTACTAATCATTTTAGTTTTAGTTTAAGTCTTATTTTGTTTCATTTCATTTTTTATTTTTTAATTTTTTAATTTTATTTTAATTTCATTTTATATATTATTTATTTATTATTATTATAGTATTTATTTATGTTTTTATTTATTTATTTATTTTTTATTTTTTTTATTTTATTTTTTTTTTGGGGGGGGGGGGGGTCGGGAGTAAGCCCCTGTAATAGGGTCTAATTTAGTTATTATGTTGTGTAAGTAAAATAGTAAATAGTAACAACCCATCTACCCGAGGCTTGCGCAATAGCTAGGATTACATAATTAGAAAGCTGTTTTTTCCATTCAATATTAATATTAATGAAAAGAGAAATCTCCCCTTGTATTTCGACTCAATAGACAAACACATAATTCAATAATTATGAATGATTTACTGTAAACTAAAGTATTGATGGCCCAATAAAAATGCTAGTCTATTATTATTATTATCATTACAATGAGGTGTGCACTGCTCTGTCTGGAGGCACAGTTGATGGGATATATATATTTGCTTAGTCCAAATATGACAAATTACATACCATTTGTGACCTCACACTACAAAACGACCAATAAGTCGGTGGAAATGATTGTGCTAATTTTTACATGACAGTAAAGTAGAAGTCAATACCTTTAAAATGGTATATAATTTGTCAAATTTGGACTAAGCGAACCCTCTCAAAATGAGCAGCCAAGATTTGGAACATGGCTGAATCAGTTTTAAAGTTAGGGAGAAAACGGGCCGTTTCAAAGATCGGCATCCATTCAAGCACTGTAATCTGATCATATTTATTTGATTAAAAATCATATTTAAACATGATTTCTGACGCTCAAAATTTCACAAAAGGTAGATTATAATACCCTCATTCAGGAAATATCAAAATCCTGAATTTCATATTTAAAAAAAAATTTGGCTATATCAGCTAATAACCGACAAACTACCAAGGCGACATAACGGTCGTTTTCTGGTGTAAGGTCACATTTTATAGGTAATGATTTCTATTTTAATGTTATATGAAAATCAGCACAATCAGTTTTCCCGACTTATTGGTCGTTTTGTGGTGTAAGGTCACATATAACAACCTCGATTTTGACTTGAGGCAATGCTGGCAATTGCACTGGTCACTTGTGCGGTCACTTGTGCGGTCAGAGGGTTAACTTACCGTAGTGAGTCTGTTGACGACCTCCATGGAATGCAGGGACATCTCCATGTTGACCAGCACCGCAAAGTACTCTGTGATCTGATTGGACTGAATCAAACGTAGCAGGATCTCTATGGCAACAAGGGGGTTGCTCTCAACCAATCCTGGCAGCTGTTACAAAAATGACAAAATTCAAAAATAGTGCTCTGTTATCTGATTGGAATTAATTAAACGTAGCAGGATCTCTATGGCAACCAGGGGGTTGCTCTCAACCAATCCTGGCAGCTGTTACAAAAATGACAAAATTCAAAAATAGTGCTCTGTTATCTGATTGGAATTAATTAAACGTAGCAGGATCTCTATGGCAACCAGGGGGTTGCTCTCAACCAATCCTGGCAGCTGTTACAAAAATGACAAAATTCAAAAATAGTGCTCTGTTATCTGATTGGACTGAATTATACGTAGCAGGATCTCTATGGCAACGAGGGGGTTGCTCTCAACCAATCCTGGCAGCTGTTACAAAAATGACAAAATTCAAAAATAGTGCTCTGTTATCTGATTGGAATTAATTAAACGTAGCAGGATCTCTATGGCAACCAGGGGATTGCTCTCAACCAATCCTGGCAGCTGTTACAAAAATGACAAATTTCAAAAATAGAACTCTTGTTATCTGATTGGACTGAATTATACGTAGCAAGATTGCTATGGCAACAAGAGAATTGCTCTCAACCAATCCTGGCAGCTCTTTCAAAATGATAACATATTCATATCATATAGACAGGCCTTCAGTGGTATATCAGAAACATTGCATTCGCTAGGATCATACTGCACGAGTCGAACACGAGACTTTTACACATGTTTTAATTCAATAGTAGTTACTACTGGAGTGCTTTAATAATGAAGTCAAATTTGATCTCAGTCTAACTCACCTTAGCTGGTGCGGGTCCTATGTGGTACACTAG
Source organism: Echinarachnius parma (assembly GCA_037951105.1). Lineage (NCBI taxonomy): Eukaryota > Metazoa > Echinodermata > Echinoidea > Clypeasteroida > Echinarachniidae > Echinarachnius > Echinarachnius parma. The sequence continues at coordinate 50,415 of JBAMJV010010559.1, read as the reverse complement.
TTTGGGGTCCTTTTCCAGTTCACTAAGAATTTGATGTTCTTTTTTAGCTTCCATTCAAATTTTTAAACATTTAATTGCATAAACTACATTATTGCTGGCATGCTTAGTTTGGTAGAATTTGATCACGATCTAACTCACCTTAGCTGGTGTTAGTCCTATGTGGTAGACCAGCTTGGGATCCTTTTCCAGTTCACTAAGCAGTTGCTGCTGCTGCTGAAGCATGAGTGTTTCCTTGAATGCCTTGGCCATGAGTCGCTTAACCTCCTGCCCAGCGCTGTTTGCTAAGCACATTGTGGTGTCCCATGCTATCGTGTGGTTGCCGTCTGAAGGATTCATCCAAACCAACTGGAGATGAGGTTGAGGATAGATGAATACAAAATAAATAAATATGAGGAGCTTAACCTCCTGTCCAGTGCTGTCTGATAAGCACATTGTGGTGTCCCATGCTATCGTGTAGTTGCCATCTGAAGGATTCATTCAACCCAACTGGGGATGAGGTTGAAGATAGTATTATATAACATTTAATTTGTAATTCAAGCACATCAACTGAAAACCGAAAGGTGCATGGTTAACCTTCATAATGTTAACTAAATTAAAAGGTATCAAATAACATGTTACAACAAAATGAATTGTTTTCATTTCATAACTTTTAGGTGATGATTCTTTTTTCGAAAATACATAATGAGATGATTTAATTTTGTGAAAATGATGCTATTTTCAGGACTGAGGATTTCTGGCGCACAGTATATCCAGCGAGTGTTGCTAAGTATGTTGAATGGGAACCAAAAATACCAGGTTCCAGGTAGAAACAGATGAAGCCGAGAGCTTGAAAACTCAGTCATGATACCTAACCTTTGTGCGGAAAATTCCAAGTGAGCTTGAAATTCCAAGTGAACACCGTGTGAATTTTAGGTTTCAGCCTGAAACTGGCATTCATGATTTTTTTTTCTGGAGGGATACAGGGCAGCAAGATTAAATGTGCACCTGTAAAGTGTCCGATATTGCCCAAAATGACATTTGAGACTTCAATCCTATACCAAAATCATTGTAAGATATGTCCAAATGATGTGTGAAAGTTTCATTGAAAAAGAACACTGCTTTCCTGGTTAAAAAAGCGAAAATTTGCGTCAGCTTTTACAACTTAGTTAGACACTTTACAGGTGCACCTTTAACCATTTCAGGAGCGATTTATTTTGCTATAACATGCATCTCCATAAGCCTAAGCCCGAGTATTTAGGGGACCAGGGGTGTGTTTCACAAAGATCCTAAGTTGAACTTAACTCTAAGTTGGACTTAAAAATTATGGTAAGCCATTTGTCGCTTTGCAATAAAATATCAAAAAGCAAAATTGCAAGTATTTTGGACTTTTCATAAATGTTACATCAAGAACATGAAATCTCCTTGATAATAGAAAATATAAATGATTTGGATCAACATTTTATGCCTTTTAAAAGAACTTTTGCACATTTTAAATCAAAGAAACGTAAGGCTTTCCATAATGTTTAAGTCCAACTTAGAGTTAAGCTCAACTTGGGATCTTTGTGAAACACCCCCAGTCCTGAATGGGTTACAGGGCAAACAACACATACCTCATCCTCACAGATGTGTAGCGGGGGAGGCAGACGGATGAATTCAGGGGTGAATGTTGCATCCATCGGAGCCTTTGATCCACAGATAAGACTCTCCACTACTGGCTGGGCCACTTGCGGGTCAAACGGCAAACTGGACGGGAGAAAAAAGAAGCAGGTTACCAATTTGTTAATCATTATAACTATAAGAGTAGTTGGTTTAGTCCTAATGGTACCATCATGATAAAAGAAATAGAGGAATAGAAACAGGTTATTAATCTATTATTGACTAGTTATTACAGATGTATACGGGTGGGGGGGGGGGGGGGGTCAGCAGATGAATTCAGGGCTGAATGTTGCATCCATCGGAGCCTTTGATCCACAGATTAGACTCTCCACTACTGGCTGGGCCACTTGAGGGTCAAACGGCAAACTGGATGTGGGACAAAGAAGCAGGTTACCATTTTGTTAATCATTATAACTTTGAACTTGTGGTAGTAATGATTATTAGTGATAATAAAATTAACACTGACTTTAGTATTACAATTAAAGGAAATATAATATTTACATTATTGTTACTAAAGGAACTCTTGTAAAACATTTTTGTCGTTATCATGATCATGTTCAGCGCCGCAATCATCATTATCAGCAGCAGCAGCAACATCACAATCATCATCATCATCATTGATCTTCATCAGCATCATCATCATCATCATCATCATCATCATCATCATCACCATCATCATCATCACCACAACCACCACCACCACCACCACCACCACCACCACCACTCACCAACCCACCAGCATCATCATCATTGTCATCACCCTCCTCACCTTGCATCTGGATCAGGATCGTTCATGATGCAGGAGAGCCCTGCCTTGCTGTGTGATGGTAGCTCTGACTGCTTCTCTGCCAGGGCTAGCTGCAGATCATCATCATCATCAAAACCATCTTTTCCATCTACATCATCATCTTCGTCGTCATCATCATCATGATCATCATCATTATTGTCATCATCATCATCATCATCATCATCATCATCATCATCATCATCATCATCATAATCATCATCGTCGTCGTCCTCATCATCATCATCGTCCTCATCATCATCATCATCATCATCACCCTCCTCACCTTGCATCGGGGTCAGGATCGTTCATGATACAGGAGAGCCCTGCCTTGCTGTGGGATGGTAGCTCTGACTGCTTCTCTGCCAGGGCTAGCTGCAGACCTGTGATGTCAATGTGAGGCGCATTGGGACCTGGGTCCATCGCAACGATCTGACGGGGTGACTTCTTGAAAAGCTGTACAAATAAATACAAGATAAAGATCTATATAGCAATGCCAGAAATTAACATGTTTGCCTTGTGACCCAGTCCGGCAAGTAAAAACAAGATTTTTGAAACCATAGTGGCCCAAAACCTGATAGCTCTAAACAAAGAAAAACATGACAAAATATGTTATTTCTGGTCGCCCTTTGGTCCAGATGTATTTAGAACCAGTGAAATTTGCTGGCCGAAGCTAAGTTTTAGTAGCTATTTTAGTAGTTTCACACGTCCAGGTTATATGTATTTTATTATTGTTAAGCCCTCATACAACGAGATACCTGTTATAACACCCAAGTATAATCAATGGGCCCATGGGCTTGGTGTTCTCTATAACAAGGTTTCACTGTATTGTCTGTGAAAGGGGCCTCAAAAGAACCTTGGATATCAGGTTCATGTAGTGGGGTTACTTGTGAATTAAAGGGATGCCTGTAAAGTGTCTAACTCCACAAAAATTACTTGGAGCTTCCTCGTTTCTCTTCTACCGTGTTGTTTAGCTTATGGTAAGAGAAGAATAAAATAGGGTTTGATTATTTGAAATGCCCCTTTAGTATGACGATATCTATCATTCAGATCAAGAGCTTTAATGAACGGTCATCAACCTCATACAGTAATTCGTTGTAAAAGCTGACGCATATTTTCGCTTTTTTAAACCAGGAAAGCAGTGTTCTTTTTTAATGAAATTTTCACACATCATTCGGACATATCTTACAATGATTTTGGTACAGGATTGAAGTCTCAAATGTCATTTTGGGCAATATCTGACACTTTACAGGTGCCCCTTTAATAATGACAGCTTACCTCTCTTGGTGGGTTGCTTGTACTGATAAGCTGGGACAGGAAGTATCTCTCTGACTTGCCGATGGGCGCAACCAAGTGAGGCCCCATAACCTTGTCGTCCTCCGTCCTCGTCTGGGCAAATACAAAGAAGCAAAATAAATTGTCAAACCATTTACCCCGTTTAGGACTGGTCCCGAAAATACACAGGCTTTGGTCTATGGAGAAACATGTTGTAGCAAAATTAGTCCGTTCTGAACGGGTTAAGTGCCAAAGAAATACCATGTACCCTGTTGATTCAGTTAAAATAGATGCAACCCGTGACCTTGAAGTCCTCTATCCTCGTCTGGGCAAATACAAATGTACATGCAAAAACAATCAATTAATCAACCCTGTGTTAGTGCCAAAGTAATGCCAGGAACCCTTTTGATTCAGTTCAGTTATTCCCTAACCCTAACACAACGCTCGAAATTAACTTTTTTTGCTGGTGGCCCGGTCGGGCCAGTAAAATTAGTATTTTTCCAATTTTGGTGGCCCGAAACCAAAATCTACTGGCCCGAAGAAAATAAAGAAAAACAAAAGAAAAAATGAGAAAATTCATAGCACATTCAAAACTGTGGAAAAGTGGAAAATTCACTGTTATTATACAAATTTGACCTCAGCATTCTGTGTAAATGTCATGTGAAAATCTCAGACAAATAACATGTTTTTAAATTGTGGTGTTTTAAGCTAATAATTGTAAGTCAAAACGCCTATTCATCGGCTGCAAACATTGACAAGTCACCGATCATATGATACTGTATCCGATTTCGAATACGGCAAACATGATTTGTTGAGTTTTACATGCATAACAAATTTGATTGATAATGGAAATTTGTACTTATATATCAGACTTTTAATCTCAAAATTCCGTAGAATATTGTTTTGAAACTTGTCATGAATGACACATTTTTCAAATTGTTGTGCTATATTTGTAAAACTGTTAGTCAAACATTTATAAATTCTTCGTGAACTTACGGACACAGTCACAACATCGGCGGTAACACAAGACGTAGACAACGCAGACCCATCCACACAACATAGCCTCATAGGCTATGTTGAATTTTACATGCGAACCAAATTTGATCGATTATTAAAATATCCTCTCACATTTCAGACTTTTAATCTCACTTTTCAATGGATTATTGTTTATAAACCTCACATAAATTAAATATTTTCAAATTGTGGGTTTTTGTTGTTGAAATTTTGGTGTCAAACATTGATGAATTGATCGTAAACATTCTATGCTCACGTAAATTGCATGCACACTCACTGCATTCCATATTTGGAATTGGAAAGCTCCATTCACAAAACGGGGGTGGAACGTGTGGGGATAAACAGAATGGAAAACAACACAAATTAAACTTTTACAAATCGGACAACCTTTCTCTAAACTTATTTCCGCAAGTATAGCAAATATTATTCTTGATATTTCCTATTATTTATTCAAGTTTTATATACAAACTGAACTGATAACAGAATTAATTTGTTTCCTTCTACCTATTCCAAGTGGAACATGCTGTACAAATTTTACATGGGGGATCAGATGGGGGGCGGGGCAGAAATAATGCTAATTATAATAATTTGCGCCTTTTCTAAGCTGTCGGCAGAAGAAGAAAAAATCGCACAAAACTGTTCATTATTGACCCCTCTTTCCTCTCTTTTTAAACCACAAATCAAGTATTTTCTGTGAGGTATCAAATTTGCAATAAGAACCATAATATTGTGCAAAATTTTGTTTCAACATTTGGTGGCCCGATCGGGCCAGCAAACATTGGAAATATGAGTTTTTTACTGGCCCGACAGCAATTTTTAGTGGCCCCGGGCCATCGGGCCTGTGCTAATTTCGAGCGTTGCCTAACATAAACACTTTTAAACACAAACATGATGAATTATCTCAAATTTGCACATTATCAAAACAAAATGTAGTTTACCAATGAGTTCTTGTACATTACATCGGAAAGCATCTCACATTTGGTTGAGATTGGTCTCATACGTGTATAACATAATTATAGATAGATTGTTTGCAACTCATTTCAAGTGCTCATATTTGTGTGAAAGAGAGCTCAAATATTAGAGAAATTAATGCTCTTTCTCCTTGTACACTTAAAGGGGACCACCAGGCAAAGAACAACATATAATTATATGTTTTGGTACCGTTTTGTGATATCAACCCAACATTTTGCAAAGGGTTGTGTAATTCATAAACAATGCAATTAATTACCACCACTTACGGAACCATTATTATTTCATGGTTCCATATGCAGCAAACATTTGCGAGTGAGCCTATTCTATTCACGCGTACATTTGGAGACAATAGAATCGCGGACGATTCGTTCACTCTGGACAAAGATAGTCTTCATACATGCAGACCCATGAACGCATGCTTTAGAATGGTGCAATGCGTTTTCCAATTATATATTTTTTTTCTTCTGGAAACATATTTTTCTGAACTTGTTGATGGAATGGACTACTAAAGTTGTTACCTTTCATTTATAAGAATCTTATTTTTGGGTGGTGGAACCCTTTAATAAAACTTGTGAATATTCTTGCTCAAATGTACCAAACCAAACCTCAAAAATGTGGGTAATCGTCCCTGATTTAAGGCAACATTCAGTTCAAAACGTACCAGAACAACTGAGAAGAGAGGTGCGAATGGGTTGTTGCCAATGGGGTCTGAGCGGTACATCTCCCATAAGAGAAACACAGCCGCCAGTCTCTGGGGTGGGGTGACCAGTAGATCGGGGCTACTCAGTAACAGCACCTGAACAATGAAAATATGTAACATTTTGTACAAATATGAAGATATTTCAGCTGTAACACATTTACAAAGATATTGATAACACAACTGAGAAGAGTGGAGCGAATGGGTTGTTGCTGAAAGGTACAACTCCCATAACAGAAAGACAGCAGGCAGTCTCTGGGGAGGCGTGACCAGTAGATCAAGACTACTCAGTAACAACACCTGAATAAGCACAAGATGTACACAATTATATAGAGATATTTCATTTTAAACACGTTTTCAATATTTCATAGAAGAGAGAAGAAGGAAAGAGAGATTGAGAACAGCCACGGTTAATCTCTGGGGTGGGGACCAGTAGATCAGGGGGATGTTTCACAAAGATCCTAAGTTGAACTTACAAATTATGGAAAGCCGTACATGTTTCTTTGAAATAAATGTAAAAAGTTGTTTTAAAAGGCATTAAATGTTAATTATGTTGATATTTTCTACTATCAAGGAGATTTCATGAGCTTGATGTAAAATGTATGAAAAGACGAAAATACTTGCATTTTTGCTTTTGAATATATATTTTATTCCAAGGCTATAAATGGATCTCCATAATTTGTAAGTCCAACTTAGAGTTAGGTTCAACTTAGGATCTTTGTGAAACACCCCCCATGACTGCTTAGTAATAGTGACTGAACAATGATAAGATTGTAATTAGATTTGTATCGTGATCAAACGTTTAAAATGCTACTTCTAATGATAAGATGGTTTACTGTACAAATGTGAAGTTGTTCCAGTTGTGAGTAGTTTTGTCGCTGAGTCCCGGGTACCCGGGTCCCGCCGAAAAATGTCGAGTCCCGGGCACAAAAATCGATACTCGATTTCCCGAAAAAAGGGGAAGTCCCCTCGTTGAATGCCAGAGCTTTCATGTTCTTTCAAAAAGATGATTTATTGTCATAAATGCGCTCAATGTTTGTCACTTGAATAAAACATGTTTTCCCAGCTGGCGTGACATGCCGATCGTGTTATAAACAAATGGGTAAATTTCGGGTATCCGGGACTCGGCAAAAAATTTTTCGCGAGTCTCGGGTAGTAAATACTCCCGAAAACGACAACACTAGATGTGACACATTTACAAAGATAGTGATAACACAACTGAGCAAAGAGGAGCGAATGGGTTGTTGCTCTGATCTGTACATCTACCACAACAGACATAGAGCAGTCAATCTTTGGGTTGGAGTGATCAGGAATACTCAATATCAGCACCTGAATAAACAAAAAAATATTACTACCATAACACCTAGATACAGATTGAAACTTTCCTGCTTAGGCAAACCTTCCTGGGCAACTTGACAAGGCAACATTGACTTACCAGAGAAGAACTGACTTTGAAGTGGTCCTGTTTGTTGAAGCATCCATGGAACGCCTTCAGATCAACTCAAAGTCAAGGTAGTGATGCATGAAGCGCTTTTAGACAAGGCTTGAGCAAGCGACTCATAGTCAAGGTAGTGATGCATGAAGCGCTTTTAGACAAGGCTTGAGCAAACGACTCATAGTCAAGGTAGTGATGCATGAAGCGCTTTTAGACAAGGTTTTGACACACCATTTCATGAAAATGATGGTCCTATTGGTCCTATTGACGAACCTTGTGACGCACCAATGGTAAAGTGACTGACTATGACGCACACATGGGTCAGTGTTGTGACTGACCTTTTGCTTCTATGACGGTACTGTGCGTCATCAATATGGGAGTACATGACGCATCCATGACGCACATTTCCCGGGGGTCAAGAGGTGCGTCATACAAATGACACCTGCATAAGGCAACATTGACTTACCAGTGAAGAACCGACTTTGAAGTGGTCCTGTTTGTTGAAGCAGCCATGGAAGGCCTGGGAAAGGGACTCAAAGGACTTGTTGGCTGTGGCCTCATCCCATAGTAGGCTAAATCAGAGAGAGAGAAAAAATACAATATTTCAATATTCTATACATCACAATACTTTGTCAAGACACTGTCAATGGTGTTATAAATACAATTTATTTCAGATGACTCCTGTTTATGAGAAATATTTTTCACAAGTGACTTGTTTTTTTTGTCCATGTCCTTTTTTGGTAACCTGACTAACCAAAGTTTGAGTTCCTGTAAGTGTTGTCACTCACTGAAATGTGTGGAATGGCTTATAAATTACTGTGTGAAGAATGTTTTGTCAGGAGGTATTGAATGTACCAAAATTATAAAGAAAATATGCAGACATCTTTATGTAGCATCATATACAAGATGCCTTCAAATGTAACGTGACTAACCATGAAAATGAAATTGCCCTTCAACATTTGATCGTTGTGATTAAGGAAGTTTTTTTCTTCTACATTTTGCAGTCTTCAAAACAACAGAGTTGGTAATTATTATCAAATTATATGAATTGTGGATCACATTAACAAAAGGTGTTTTTTTATTTGCTGGTAAATGGAGGGAGGATTTCTGGATAGTGAGGTAAGCAGGAGAGGTTTTGCTCCATACAACGCAGTAATGTACCTATGTGTGTCCCACACTGACAATGAAATGAACAGCAGCTTTGAACAATGTCAATCGAGTGGACAGGCGACGTATTGTAACCATTGTTGTTGAACCATCTATGATTTGAATGAAGTTGCTTTTTCAATTCAATTCAATTCAAAAAGAGTTTATTAATCAAATGGTTGGCAGCCAAAGGCTGAACTGCACATTTGTTACATTTAAAAATATACAAAATAAATTATTGCAAATAAATACATGCAAACAAAATTGCAAAACTGCATAATACATGTTAAAAGATTATAGTTTAAAAAGTAATGAGTAATGAGTAATGAGTGGGCATTCTCGTGGTGATGGGTACACATGCCCCTTCCCCTTCAAAAACGAATTAATCAAACGACCCCTCCCCCCTGTAACTAAATCTGATTGCTAAAACACAATGAAAACACACACTCAAGATTTTTTCCTGTAGCTCGTAGTGTAAGACTGTACACAAAGATGCATTTAATTAATTTGAATAGAATATTCCTTGAAAACTGGAATTGACAGAAACAAAGAAAACACACAGGCATGACAGGGTTGCAAACTTGCATGTCGTAAAAAACAAACCAAAAAAAACGTAAAAAAAAAAACAATGTTGTGATTAAGAGTGCTTGAAAGTTGAAATGTAGTTCAAGAGAACGCTAAAAAGGCATTATTTTTAATACAATTTGAGACCTTATCATAGGCATAGCTAGATATGACACGTCTAATGAGATTGAGAACGTTCCAAAATTGTAAGAATATGTGTCTTTCTAGCGTTATCTTGTCCTTGAACTTATCTTATAGTTTACACACACACATCTTGGACCATTGATTTACACGCAATTTACATTATGCTTTGCATTATACTATGCTGTAGATGAGCATGCTGGCCATGTTTACGTACTAGTTTGTGCAATATACAATTTTCGTTCAACTGTTGAACGCCGTGAATTTAGGAAGCCTCGCTATGGAAAACGGACTGGAAAAAGTGGAAATAAAAATGTTTTTCTACATTTTGCGGTCTTCAAAACAACAGAGTTGGTAATTTATGTTAATAATAATAATATGCTGTAGATGAGCATACTAGCCATTTTTTACATTGTACTACTAGTTTGTGCAATATCCAATTTCCGTTCAACTGTTGAACGCCTAGATCGACAAATCTAGCGCTTTCATGGCCTCTTTGACATTATTACTGGCATTTTTCACTGTCGGCATTCTAGCGCTAGAAGTTCACACACATAGGTTCATTACAATAGGGTTGTGCGGAGATCAACCTCTTCCGCCCGCTGCACTATCCAACGGAAACAATTTTTTTTGTCAGCTGATTTCTCCCTCAATTTACCAGCAAATGCAAAAAAACTTTCGTTTATGTGATCCACAATTCATATACTTTGATAATATTTACCGACTTTGTTGTTTTGAAGACCGCAAAATGTAGAAATAAAATGATTATTTCCCGTCCGTTTTCCTTACCGATGCGTCCTAAAACACGCCGGTCAACTGTTGAACCGGCAACAGTGTACGAATGGCTGGTCACTACGAACTATTGCCACGAACGGATGGCTTCCGGGTTTGCTTCCGGGTTTCGTCGAGCGAGCGACGATTCATCTAATTACGTGACGTCACTACTACGGCAGCATCGGGCCGATTTTTATGAATGAAATGGATGCGCATGCGCACTAGCTTACCCCTACATCTGCGTGCGGTGTGCTACAAGATTTTGCTTGCAACTGTGCTTCATCTGGTACCAAACTCGGCCTAGTTTCCACTTTTCTTCTATTTTTCACGATTTTTTGAAAGTGCTGTTCAAGAGCGGAAAGCCCATACGATACCTTGGTCTTACTGTGATTTCGGTAAGTAGTATACTTTTCATGATATTCTTACGAATTTCCGTCGGTGTCGCATCGTGTTCGTGGATGTTTCTAGATTGATAATGTCTATGTATAATACCTGTGTTGTGGTTGTATGAGAGCAGTCGCTGTAATATGCATGGAATTGTACCGTCTCAGATGCTGGCGTGTAGTATCGCTCACGATACTTTGAGAAGGGGTGGGCATCGTGGCCGCCCGCAATTGCGCCCGTGCGTGCTATCGATACTACCTCCATGCGATATTCTACACAGAGCTGCAAAGCTGATTTCGGGCACGTGCACCGAGGAGCTACGTCATGAGCAAGGCAGCCAATGAGATCGCGCGCTGAGCTGCAGCCAACCGTTGTACAGGGTGAATGGGGAATAGTTCGTAGTGCTGGTATTGTTATCTCCAGCGCATTTGCATATATTGCGTGTAAATGGTTCACCTGAGTGAACCATTTACTTTGTAGATGTGGAAGTTCACCTCATCTCGGTGTGCCCGATCTTCGCGCCACAAAGACAGTGTCTACTTGCTCAAATTGGGAAGAGCCCGCACACAAGCCATTTGTTAGGTAATTTTGACTTAGCCGCCCCAGCTACCTTTGCTGCTTCTGTCATGCTTCTTCCCCCTCTGACTGTTCCCTGCCATGCACGGAACCTTCTCCATGTTTTTATCCTCTCCTTTATTCGTAATATACATGCATCTCGTCTTAGACTACTTGATTGATAATCCTTCATAATTGTAACTTACGCGTACCAGTTAGTTGCGGTGTTCTTGGCCCGCACAGCGGGCGGCAAATCATACTCATAGCATCTAGCGCTAGAATGCCGACAGTAAAATATTTCAGTAATAATGTCAATGAGGCCATGAAAGCACTAGATTTGTCGATCTATTGAACGCCGTGAATATTTTAGGAAGCCTCGCCCTCGGCCACCAGCACCACCACTTATACCGTTTGTGCTTAGCATACAGAATCACATTGACGTAGTGCGTTATTTTTTCGCTCGGCGGGGCAATTGATTGTTCGAGGGGTGTGAGCGAACTCACTTTGACCCAGTTGACAATGATTTGTTAATGGTTACGACCGGACGCTAGCGGTATAGAACAAAGGCACCACGAAGTGTGTGGGGTCATGTGTAACATACAAAGTATTTTACACATGACAGTACAGGTATGCCCTCGGCCCTCAGGCTCAGCTCGGCCTCACAACGGAAAACAGACTGGAAATTAAAACAAATTTTCTACATTTTGCGATCTTCAAAACAACAGAGTTGGTAATTGTTATCAAATTATATGAAATGTGGATCACAAAAACGATAAAGGGAGGTATAGGCCGGCAAAAATATGTTTGTGTCTGTTGGATAGTGCTGCAGCAAGCGGGAGAAGTTTATCTCCGCACAACCATTTCCGCACAACGCTATCGTACTATGTGTGGTTATACACAGGTCCCACATATTCAATAACGTGTTATGTCATGTGTTGTTTAACAATAAAAGGTACATTTATGGAACATACACGATAATTATACATTCATAAAACATGTACATGCATATACGTTACCTTGTTAGATTGACAGAGTCTTTTTTCGACAATCCTTGATCCATATTTCTTATTTGAAGTAGGATTTCTAGTCTGTGATAGATTGAGTCAGTCCGTTCTGTTCGGTGCTTGGACTTTGGTCAGTCTGAAATATTTGTTTTATGAAGATCGCCCTGGGAGGGCCCTCTCTGTTTGATTCATTATAGCATGTAGCACACTTTTTTGGAGCAGCTGCAGCTGCAGCTTGTTTGTTTGTGTGGTATTTTGTATTATTTTGTTAGTGTTTGTTTGTTTGCGTGTTTTGTTTCTTTGTTTGATTTGGTTGATTAAGCTAATAGTTTGTTTGATGATGAGAATGATGTACATGTACCTCCACAAAAATGATAAACAAAAATTTTGTTTATGATAATCATAATGCTTTGTTTCGGCTTTAAATAAAATTTAACCATTTATAAGCATCACTTCAACACAGCACATACATATAACGCGTGGGTGTACAGATTTGTCAATACTATGTATTATGAATAAAACAAAGTATTGAATACAGTATACTGTCCACCTTTTGCAATACAACATTCAGAAGTTGCGATATTATAATTGTTTTTAGTGCAAAAACATTAAAGGGACAGTCCCTCTTTTGCAAGCTAAATTTCAAAAGTTGCGAGGTTATTGTTTTTTATGAAAGAAAATGTCATTTAATAGCATGCCTGACAACATCAGGGCTTGAAATCTCTTCTTCGTGGAGTTATAGACCTAAATCTATTAAATCATCGTCCAACGGTTAATTGTGCATGAAACGTGCATTCACGGATTCCACGGAGCGCCACAGCGCTATGCTGACCCCTATGTGACCCGCGCTAGCTACGTGACCCGCGCATGAATAACAGTGGGTAAGCGATTACTAATCAAAATAACCAAACCTCGCTTAAAGGTATGGTGAAATCCCGGCTTTGATTAAGGGTTATAGCTTTAAATATGTGCCTATATTGATATACCACACTCTTTTTTTCAAAGAAATCCTTAAGTTGGGCCAAAAAGGTAAATTTCATGCAACTTTTTTGCTTGTTTTCGCATCGGTGTTCCATGCTGCTAAAAAAGTTATTTACAGTGGAGCGGGAATGTGCGCACGTGCAACCCGGATCATGACATCACAAGAAGACCGCAACACGGAGGAACGTGCATGGTTTACATGCCGAGCCTATGACTTGCTAGTAAAACAAACTCGTTTTTGCTTGTAAAATTCTTAAGAAATTAATTATAGCAGCTTGCAGCAACACATCTGAGTGTAGATCGTCCATGATATAAACTTTAACAAATGTTTGCAAATATTTAAGAAAAAAAATCGAAATAATATCTCGCTGTCAACGTGAGTATTGCACTCAGCGTGTACGTCTATGGCCGAGCTATACTGCGATTGCCTGCATGTGACGTCACAAAGATGACGTAATTTTTCTTCGCCCGGACTCAATTTTTGTACGGGGATTACTAAAGTGAATTTAAAAGTTGATTTGTTTATTTTACTGGGTTTTCCGACGCGGAAAATATGTTTTTATTAGTAATCTTCATGAAAATCATATGGAAAAGTTTTACACTGAAATTCCCATTAAATCAACTTTCTGCGCTAACGCGCGCACAGCGCGTTCAAGTTCAAGCTTCATGAATTATTCATGAGCATACGCGGTCTAAAAGTTTGGACTTGTCAATTATCGGAAATAGGTAGATTGCAGTATCTTTCGAGCGGAAATCGCTCTAGATCAGCAGTTTTGTTCTCGATTAAAATAAAATAAAAAACACTAACGTTACATGATTTTAAACATATTTGATCTCCATAATGTTAAGCGCACAAAAAATATGTTTAAAAAATATGTACGTACAAAATACTGTACGTACGTTCACCCACCAATGAATGTAGCAGTCATATGACGTAATCGTTCGATATGCTAATGAGGCGCTATGTCCATAGAGGTGATTGGTTTAAAAATAAAAGGCTCTTTAGTAAATCTTTATATCCGACGACGCTCAGTAACCAATCAGCATGAGTTTTACATATGTTATGAATTTATGTTTTTAACATCGAATACCGAGAGACCCAGATCGTAAGAACATTCGGCCGACGAGTTACAACCGTTCAAAGTTGACCCTCGCCGCGCGTAAACTATACAATTTGCGTGTATTTGATACAAAAAGGCGGGAGAAAATGAAGCGCAAGAGTCAATTTCAAGAGCTGGTCCGACGAGATGCAATATCGATTCTCTTCCAAATTGTAATATGTTATAATTATATAAAGAAAAATATAAAGAATCGAATGCCGAGTGACCCAGCTCTCAATTCCTTCTGGTTTGGAATTGGTAGTATTTTATGTTCATACTAGCGTGTTAGGAGCCCGTGAAGAGGACAGTTTTACACGTTGTGTAATATCAAAGACGCTTAATGGAAAGACCGACCACTGGACAATTTTCTTGTACAAAGTGAATGGGCAGCGCGCGATGTCCTCAGTTAATGCGCGCAATTACAGTCCTGACGTCACAATGCAAATTGCACAGGGGGTTCCCCACATATGTATTGTTGCAGTTGTTGTTGTTGCTGCTGTGAATGACTCGGCTATTTTTAGCCTAGCAACAACACTATTTTCGGAAATAAATCAGCTGACTAAGCGCACCGATTTTATAATGCGCACACATACGCAGTTATCATTGGTCAATTATTCACAAAGCAGTATCATGTTGGGAAGAACAAAGTCGATTGGTTTGTCGGTGCGTATATTCCAGACAGTGTGCGTGATAATATGCAAATATGCAAATATGCCATTGCCCGTTTATTGTGCACGTTCGAGATCTGTGAATTTAACAATTCTTTATTTCAAAAATGTGAGTGAAAATCTCTAAAAGCTATCGACTATAATTTTTAAATATTTTTACCTATACAAAGACAATATTGAATTAGAAAAGCAATGTGTCCCCCAGGTGTACCCAACTTGGAGATAAGCTGATGTTCAATCGTCATACTAGCCTGAATTTGCCGAGTTTAAGTAAGTACGTTCTGATCCTTACTTTTGTTTAAATTAATACTAACAAAGGGAACATTTGTTCCAAAAAAGCTATCGACTATAATTTTTAAATGTTTTTTCATTAATTTAAATGAACAAGATTCAGTACTGTAGCCAAACCTCTGGGTGTACCCAACTTTCTCTTTAGCTCGATTTGAATCTTCATTCTGTTTGAAGGGACATCGCTGCGCGGCCGCTAGTGATCTGTCTTGTAATTCTACAGTCTTTGGTAATATGCGCGCGCGCTGCCTGATCCCGGCCGCGCGTGCAGGGAGAAAATGGGACTACTTTTCCATAATGTACCATAGATACAGTAAAACACAATGTTTAGGTAGTTTTCTTGTCAGCCAACCTTTAAACTGACTACATGAAATTATATTCTTCATTTTTAAAATCTTTTTCCGTGACATACCTTTACAAATGTCGGCTTTACAATACCTTCACAAGAATAAGTGCAATATTGTTGTAATATTACGCTAAATCAGTTAAACTTCATTATTGACCGATATATAGTTTGATGGAGGGACGCATTCGTTTCTTCATTCGTAGAATCCAAATTCCGGGGCTGTTCGATCTGATTTTTTTTGTGTGTGTTACATTCATCCCTATCCGTCAACTGGAAACTGTTCAGACGTTTTGTAAAAGAGGGACTGTCCCTTTAAAGCGATCTAGTAACTGTGTTGACAAGTGCAAAAAGTGATGAGTGTTTAGTTAAATGTGTATTGGTGTGATTTGATATGTCCACACAGTAATGTGTGAACATTTACGTTAATTAGATTGTTTTTTGGCCGAGAAATGAGCAAAAATGCAATGTGATACCTATTCACTAATTTATTGCATTTTATTTGTGGACGGCTTAAACTACCCCGCAACAATCCAATCGTAAATATTTTTGGACCGAAACGAAAATTTGAAAAACCGAAACCTGTCTTGTAAATATGACAAGGTATGAGAGAGCCACTGGAGTTCCACGTAAGTTTTGAGGATTTGGACAATGTCACTTAACCCTATCAAGCCCAAGCTATTTTGGCGTTCCCAGGCCCAAGGGGGGGGGGGGGGGGGGGGGGGGGGGCTCATAGGACGGGCATAGGACCCCCTCTCTAATTTCTATATTTTTTGATCGACCACTTTCATATTTGGCACACATGTCTAGCAGGTCAAGCTCTACAATTTGCAATCATCAAAATTTATTTCGGTCACCATATGAGGGCGCTATTTACGATACGCAGCCCCCCTCCCCCCAATTCAAAATGGAATTTGGGTAATGAAGAGAAGTTGCGATGTCTATGTTAATATGGTAATATTAGCGTAAATTCATTCATAATAATGCGCGAACTTCACAATTATCACGCACGAATGTATGTGTATGCTTCTGTTATGACGTCACAATGAAAAACAATATTTTGCTCCTAGTAGGGAAATCCCATAGAAGTATGAATAAACAAACCAACCCGTTTAAATCCCCTGTTTCTTGACTGTGCGCAATTAACTGAATGAAATCGCGTAACTGTTAGTACAGCTCGTAACTAAAATAATAGAGATGATTTAAAATACTTAGGGTGGAATTCTGATCAAAAGGTTAAATTTAGCCCGGTTTAAATTTTTATGGAGCGCCACATTACAAACAATGCGCACTTATTTCTAAATGCGCGCTTGTACTAGATATGCGCACTCATCCTTCATAAACGCAAACACAAAACCTATGAATAGACCATTGCGCCTGCCGCTTATTTTTACGCTAAACTGGCAGGAAGAAAGTATGAAAAAAAGTGTGTAGAAACTTGACTAGATTTATTTGATTTTTCATATAAATAACATGGACTCATCTTGCGGGGAAACCTCCAAACTTCCGCTGTCAAAATCGAGTGTAGAAAGCGCTAATTGAATTAAGACAAACAAATAAGATAAGCGCCAACGGAGACAATAGTGGCAAAGGAGTAACTACCCGGCTTTCCATAAAACAGTGGGTTAAATTTAACCTACTTCTGACGTAAAACGACGCGAAACGACGCGTTTTAGCACTGTGCTAAATTTAACCTTTTGATCAGAATTCCACCCTTAGCGTATTTGGTATTATGAAGCGCAATTTTGCTGAGAAGTGCGTGTTCTAAATGCCATGGCAACTGCAACAAATGAGTGCGCAATGCGTAATTACTTTAGCTTTTTGCGTAATGTGTTATTTTATCCAATGAATCCACGTCTGGTAATTTATTCAAATGAACAAACTCTGACGTTTTACCTCATTTGCATGGGTATCGCAACTTGTCGCGCTCAAAATATCGAAGCCCGAGGCACGGCCTATCTGTGGTTAAGACGTCATACGCTTATTCAGTTGGGCTTCTAGTATTTATATATTGTATTTCTATGATTATATGATGAAAAACATAGAAAATGCTTTGAAATCCAACATTACTGAGCTGTTTTCGCCATATGGACTGAATATCAGATCTATGTAGGCAAATTAATTTGTTTAGCAATTATGCAAGATTACATATTCTAGAACACAGAGCATGACATTTCTGTGGTATTAGATAGGTTTTAGGGGCACATTATGTCCACAAAGTAATTGTGGAGATGACCTTCAGATGATTTAGCAAACACATTTCAGTACGATAATGCGTATACGTCCAATTCTTCAAATTTTACCCTGTTAACCTGATCTAAAGTAAGGTTTGTCATTTCTAAATGTTTGTAGACATCATGATAAACCCCATTGGCATATTAATTGACCAAAATAACTGTAATAATATGTACAACTCATAAAATATAATAAAGTCTGTACTGTGGTTTACTTAATGGTTGTTATAGTACGGCATTGTTACGTCATCAATTTCTGAGCGACTGAAAATTTGCCCCCAAATCTTGGTGAGCGGGCGCTCGGCGACACCAACGCCCTGTCCAGCGGCCTGGCGATCCGTCAAGGGACCGTTGAAAGATTATGTCCGGCATTGCAAGGGTTAATCGCCACAGAGCAAAGGTCTATATTTTTCAGAGATGTCTATTCATATGTCTACCCATTGGAAATGAAAAAAACTGCGCTCCTGCACGATGACGAAAAGGTACGTTTTTGTGTTTTTTGTCCTTTTTCTCATAGGAACGCGTGTTGTAGAGGGACAAAATGCTATGTCAAGTCCATAGTGTTGTAGCATATATAGGGGGACCACCCCGTCCGAGACGGCCCAGGATGAGAAAAATTTTCGGCGTGTATAGGCCCTATGGATGTGCGGATCGAGTGGGGATGTTGACTGGACCTGGTTAACTGCACGATTCCCATAGGGTGCACTTTTGAAAATCCATTTTTGGGAATTATTTTCCACGTGCCGAGATGTGCATTTTGTATGTATTTACTACATAATTTTTACTACGTCAAGTCCAAAGTATTGTAGTTATATATGTAGGGGAGGTCAGTGAGAGAGAGAAAGGATATGCACACGCATATACGGCGTATTAATGCGTGTGTTTTGAAGGGGCGGCGAGCGTTCGTCACCCCGCCGGTTCCTCCCGCGAGCCATGTGTGATAGTTGGCACAAGCCCTCGCACGGGCACGCAAGAAGACACCGAGCAAGCCTGCGCGTACCTCGGAAGGTCCTTGTGGCAAAGCGAGGCGTCGGAAAGATGGATGGCCGAGGGGACCGAGATGCCCCGATTTACAAGTCGATCGAATTTTCTGATGGTTCCGTGCCCGAAACGTTTCGGCGCACAGATCCGTCGATGCGAAGAGTAGTGAGCAGGAAAACGGAATATTTGCAAGGCAAAAGAGCACCCGCATCAGTCGGCGGGTGGCGAGGTTTCGGGCCGCCTTCGGCGCCCGCTTCCGTCCCCGTTCGGCCCGCGGTGGCCTCGTTGCATTGCAGCACCCATTCCCAGTGAATGAATTCTTGAACGATCGGGCGGCTCTCGTGAGTCTTGCCCGGCTGCCAACGGCGCACCAGCCGACAGCAGTTACCTGGTTGATCCTGCCAGTAGTCATATGCTTGTCTCAAAGATTAAGCCATGCATGTCTAAGTACAAGCTCGTCCCGAGCGAAACTGCGGATGGCTCATTAAATCAGTTATGGTTCATTGGATCGAGTCCCCCGACATGGATAACTGTGGTAATTCTAGAGCTAATAAATGCGTCCAAGCGCCGACTTCCAGAAGGCGTGCTTTTATTAGGAACAAGACCAGCCCGGTCTCGGCCGGCAAAACTGGTGAACTCTGGATAACACAGCCGATCGCACGGTCTTTGCACCGGCGACGGATCCTTCGAATGTCTGCCCTATCAACTTTCGATGGTACATTATGCGTCTACCATGGTCGTCACGGGTAACGGAGAATCAGGGTTCGATTCCGGAGATGGCTACCACATCCAAGGAAGGCAGCAGGCGCGCAAATTACCCACTCCCGACACGGGGAGGTAGTGACGAAAAATAACAATACAGGACTCTTTCGAGGCCCTGTAATTGGAATGAGTACACTGGAGTGCAAGTCTGGTGCCAGCAGCCGCGGTAATTCCAGCTCCAGTAGCGTATATTAAAGCTGTTGCAGTTAAAAAGCTCGTAGTTGGATCCTGGGCCCAGGCCTGCGGTCTGCCGCGAGGCATGTACTGCAGTCCTGGCCTTCCTCTCGGTTTTTGCCCGGTGCTCTTAACTGAGTGCCAGGTGAGGCCGGAACGTTTACTTTGAAAAAATTGGAGTGTTCAAAGCTGGCCTCACGCCTGATCAGCAGAGCATGGAATAATGGAATATGACCTCGGTTCTATTGCGTTGGTTTTCGGAACTCGAGGTAATGAGGACTGACGGGGGCATTCTTATTGCGGTGTGAGAGGTGAAATTTTTGGATAGCCTCAAGACGACCGACTGCGAAAGCATTTGCCAAGAATGTTTTCATTAATCAAGAACGAAAGTTAGAGGTTCGAAGGCGATCAGATACCGCCCTAGTTCTAACCATAAACGATGCCGACTGACGATCCACCGGCGTTACTCCCATGACCCGGGTCATCAGCTCGCGTTGATTACGTCCCTGCCCTTTGTACAGACCGCCCGTCGCTACTACCGATTGAATGGTTTAGTGAGATCCTCGGATCGGCGGCGTCGGGACGGCTCTGCCGTCTCGTTCTGCATGCCCGAAAAGACGATCAAACTTGATCATTTAGAGGAAGTAAAAGTCGTAACAAGGTTTCCGTAGGTGAACCTGCGGAAGGATCATTATCGAAGACTAAGGAACGAAGAATACAACCCTTGCGTGGTCTCTGCACCCTCCCCCAGCTTCGGCCGGGGCAGTCTGGTGGAGACCGTCACTCGTGCACTTTTATCGTGATCTAGGGGAGAGCCATTTCAAGGGCGGACCTACCCGGCAGTTTCGGCGGTCGGACGAGTCCCCGGGTCCAGCGAAGGCGGTCTGGCGACTGGTATCCCGCTGGAGGGCTTGCAGCGAGCTCCGGCAAACTTCGGTTCGCCGGCGCTCTCTGTCAATTTTATTTTCACACTTGGTGTTCGTCATTTGTTGGGTGCTGCTCGTCACTCGGCTCGTGCGTAGATGAAGAACGCAGCCAGCTGCGAGAATTAATGTGATTTGCAGAACTCCCTGATCATCGACATTTCGAACGCACATGGCTGCTCTGGCCTTCTATTTAATCGCAGTTCCTTGCCGAACTGCGCCATGTGATGACGGAACAGACGGCTGGAAAGCTCCGCGACACGTTCTCTTCTCTCCCCTCTTCCCCTCTCCGTTCGTTCGTAACGTGAACCGCGCGGTGCAGGGTACAACCGGCCGCACGGAACCGTTTCGGATTTGGGAGCCAGGTGTGACGGCGTGCGTCGGATGCTCTCCTCATTGCACCGAGATGCTCGTCATCTCCACCAATCTCGACCTCAGATCGGGCAAGAACAACCGCTGAATTTAAGCATATCACTAAGCGGAGGAAAAGAAACTAACCAGGATTCCCTCAGTAGCGGCGAGTGAAGTGGGAACAGCCCATCGCTGAATCCCGGAGACCGACCGGGCCCCGGAGTTGTGGCGTGAGGCGGCTTTGGGCGCTCGAGTTCACGGTGCCGAGGTCCTCCTGATCGGGGCGCCTTACCCAGAGCGGGTGTCAGGCCCGTTCAGGCGCCGGAACTCGCGAGCCTGGAGCCACAAAGAGTCGGGTAGTTTTGGAATGCTGCCCAAAGAGGGGTGTTGAACTCCATCCAAGACTAAATACTGGCACGAGACGGATAGCAGACAAGTACCGTGAGGGAAAGTTGAAAAGAACTCTGAAGAGAGAGTTCAAGAGGACGTGAAACCGCCAAGAAGCAAACGAGCAGGACCCGCGGCACGGGCCCGTGGAGATTCAGCGTGTCGGTCGTCGTCCCGGCTCTGTTTCGGATCCGCAAGGACTGTACCGGGTTGGGCGGCGGCGGTCAATGCGTGCACTTCTCTCGGGCGCGGCGCTCGGGACCGGCAGCCCAGGTTGGCTGAAGGCATCGGTCCAGGTAGCTCCACCATCGGTCCCTCGGGGCCCGGTGGAGAACTAATAGCATCGGCTGCATTGCCGACCGAGCTGCCGAGGAAAGGGACGCGAGCCGCGCCCGCCCCGTTCGCGGTGCTGCGCCTCCCGCTTCCCGCAGGTCTCCCCTGCGTTTACTGTTCTCAGTGCTCGTTGATGGACGGCAGGCGGCGAGTGCGGAGAGGTGGCACGTGGCGCCTCGGGTCGCCGAGCGAAGCTGGGCGCCTGCTCGACCCGTCTTGAAACACGGACCAAGGAGTCTAACGGACCCGCGAGTCAAGGGGCCTTTCGAAACCCCACGGCGCAATGAAGGTGAAGGTCGATTCGGTCGACCGAGGTGGGATCCTCTCTTCTGGGAGGCGCACCACCGCCCCGCCATATCCGCTCTGTTCGGTGTGGCGGAGGCAGAGCGGGCACGCTAGGACCCGAAAGATGGTGAACTATGCCCGAGCAGGATGAAGCCAGAGGAAACTCTGGTGGAGGTCCGCAGCGATTCTGACGTGCAAATCGATCGTCCGACTTGAGTATAGGGGCGAAAGACTAATCGAACCATCTAGTAGCTGGTTCCCTCCGAAGTTTCCCTCAGGGTAGCTGGCACTCTATGCAGTTTTATCTGGTAAAGCGAATGATTAGAGGCCTTGGGGACGAAACGACCTCAACCTATTCTCAAACTTTAAATTGTTAAGAGGCCCGACTCGCTGGCTTGGAGCCGGGCGATCGAATGCGAGTGCTCAGTGGGCCACTCTTAGTAAGCAGGACTGGCGCTGCGGGATGAACCGAACGCTGGGTTACGGCGTCCGACTCGTATGCTCATCATATCCCAGAAAAGGGGTTGGTCGATATTGACAGCAGGACCGTGGCCATGGAAGTCGGAATCCGCTAAGGAGTGTGTAACAACTCACCTGCCGAATCAACCAGCCCTGAAAATGGATGGCGCTGAGCGTGTGTTTTGGCCCATACCCAGCCACTGGGGCAGAGGAGGTACTTCCCCCGCGCGGAGGTAAGCCCCAGTGAGTAGGAGCGAGCCCGCGTGGAGCCGCCGTGGGCGCAGATCTTGGTGGTAGTAGCAAATACTCAAGCGAGATCCTTGAGGGCCGAGTGTGGAGAAGGGTTCCATGTGAACAGCCGTTGCACATGGGTCAGTCGATCCTAAGCCCTAGTGTAGTTCCGCTCTGAGCGGAGGCGTCGGCCCGGTACTTCGGTGTCGGGTCACGCCCCTTGGGCGAAAGGGAATCGGGTCAATATTCCCGAACCCGAAGGCGGAGCCCGTCGTCCTTGCGGCGACTGAACGCTGTGAAGCTAACGAGCCCGGAGACGCTGGCCGGGGCCCGGGAAGAGTTGTCTTTTCTTGTTAAGGAGCGGGATCCCTGGAATCGGTTCGACCGGAGAGAGGGTCTGTGGCTCCGTAGAGCGCCGCGTCTACGGCGGCGTCCGGTGCGCTTCGGCTGGTCCTTGAAAATCTGGGGGAAGTGTTGGGACTCTCGCCTCGAGTCGTACCCATGACCGCAGCCGGTCTCCAAGGTGAATAGCCTCTAGCCGATAGAATAATGTAGGTAAGGGAAGTCGGCAAGCCGAATCCGTAACTTCGAGAGAAGGATTGGCTCTGAGGGCTGGGTCGGTCGGGCCGGGGCCGGAAGCCGGGCTGGAGCCGCAGCGTGGCTGGGCGAGCCTGCTTGTTTCGGCAAGTCGGGCGAGCCCGGTTTGGCGCGGGGTCCGCCCGGTGGACCCTCCCGGCTGCGCAGTTGAGCAATCGGCTGCTTCGGCCGACGCCCAACAGCCGACTCAGAACTGGCACGGACCAGGGGAATCCGGCTCGGTTTCGGATCCGCAAGGACTGTACCCGGTAGGGCGGCGGCGGTCGATGCGTGCACTTCTCTCGGGCGCGGTGATCGGGACCGGCAGCCCAGGTCGGCCGAAGGCATCGGTGCAGGTAGCTCCACCATCGGTCCCTCGGCTGCAACCCCGACCGAGCTGCCGAGGAAGGGACGCGAGTCGCGCCCGCCCCGTTCGCGGGGCTGCGCCTCCCGTTTCCCGCAGGTCTCCTCTGCGTTTACTCTTGTCAGTGCTCGTTGAAGGACGGCAGGCGGCGAGTGAGGAGAGGTGGCACGTGGCGCCTCGGGTCGCCGAGCGAAGCTGGGCGCCAGCTCGACCCGTCTTGAAACACGGAGTCTAACGGGCCCGCGAGTCAGGGGGCCTTTCGAAACCCCACGGCGCAATGAAGGTGAAGGTCGATTCGGTCGACCGAGGTGGGATCCTCTCTTCGGGGAGGCGCACCACCGCCCCGCCATATCCGCTCTGTTCGGTGTGGCGGAGGCAGAGCGGGCACGCTAGGACCCGAATCTAAAAAATATCATAACAATACATCAAAACCTGATTTGCGCCATTTTGTATTTAAAAACCTGTTAATAATGGCAACGGGAATTGACCAATCTATCAAAATGTTATACCAAAATGTTCGCAATAATATTTTAGGAAAAGTCACAAAATTTGGTGAAAATCGAACATGAACTGTAGAAACGGTGATAGAAAATATGTCAGGGGGGCTCATTCAGTCCCCCCTTGGGTTTAATATAAGGTTTAAACGAGTTGTTGCAGTATATGCTAGACTGTCTGGAAAGATAAGAACTGGATAATTTAAATTAATACAGACCCGCCGTTATTCTATTTAATTCGTGTTTGTATTACGTGTACAAACCCAATATAAAAATATATTTTGCTTTTAATTGCACTATCAAAGCTGGTTTCAATCAAAGTTGTGATGTACAATTTGTATAACATCCTCCTCCTCCCCCCCCCCCCCCCCCCCCCCTCCGCCCACCCCAAGGGTGGTAAAAACATAATTTTCTGCAATTTTTGTTGGATTTCATTTTGCAGAAATCAATAAACAATGCTTTTTCATTTATTTTTCCAAACAAATTTTCATTGTAAAGCTCTTAGAGATGATTATTATTATGTTATATGATGAGCATTATATTATTATTACTAATATGAAACTGTGGCAACACAGAATGATGTCGACGACTTCTGCGCATGCTCGATAAGCCTTTTCGAGATGCCGCTGCATATATCCTTGATTGTTGGGAGGTTAAATTAATTGGACATAAGTCATCAACGCAGCACATCGGGAAAATACACAGCAACCAACCATTCAATTTGCACAAATAACGAATTTTAGCCTCATCGTTTGCAAGAAAGGTAAGTCAGTACAATTTAATTTATTATTTAAAGACAAAAAACAACATTTATTCAGATGTGAATAAGGACAACAAGACATTACTTTTGAATTATGTTTCGCTGTGCAAGTACCTATGCATTTTCTCTAAAATCTGAGGCCCATATTATGTTAAATCTGGGGTAAGGGAAACTTATGTCACCGATGTACGTTTATTATGATAATATTCGCTGGGCTGTTAATACCTCGTATCTCAAAAAAACAAAATGTTCAGGAGAGCGAAAAAACATTCTTATTTTAACAAATTATGTGCGTAGGCTATGTTATTTGAACTTAAGACTATGTTTGATAATCAATTCGATATGAAATGGTTTAAATGCACGAAGAATAATTTGGAAGGCGGGAAATTGAGTTACGAGGTTTTCGCACTAAATCCTAAAATGAGATACGAGGTTTTCGAAAAGATGAATTTTGACATTATTTTTTAAGATAATGCACCTTATGTGGTTATTGGTTAGATGAATTACACCTTACCAACTAATTACGGCAACGATGGCACCAGAGACAGAATTTCAGATGCCCCGCCTTATTTACACGCAAACGAGGAAGGTTCGCAAAATAAAGGCGTTCCCTCGAGTAAAGCCACGCCCTTCGATTATGACGTAACCACATTATTGATGATGTCAGAACAAATCAGAGAATATGAAACTGGGCAAGGTTAGTTTGAAAGTATCGTTTTTTTTCGTGAGTATGCTACATTATAGTTTATGTTATTTATGGAAATATTTATGTTATCGTTGAATAGCTGGTATGATTTGTTTCATCTTATGTTATGTTGTAAGTGTAAAGTTGGTGTTGTCGATGTCATTGTTGGTGTGGTACTTTATTAATTTGATTTGATGTACTTAGTTATGTTATTGTTGTAATATTGTACTTCATTATTTTGCTTCATATGGTGGATGTAATTATTAAAGGGATGTAGTAAAATCGTCAAAATCTTCAAAATTTACTTGGAACTCTAGCGGTTCTCTCATACCTTGTTGTATTCGTATCAATAACAACACAAGCATGGGACAGGTTTCGGTTTTTCGAATTTCTCTTTCGTTAAAAATATATTAACGATTGAAGTGTTCGGATGTTTAACTATCCACTGGATAGTCGTAACCGTGTACATGGTCAGTGAAATGAGCTGGTGATTATCACTTTGCATTTTGCTCATTATTTTGGCCATATAACGTCCATTTTAATGCAGAAAATACTATTTGAATATTATTTAACTGCGCGTATAATTAAAGTTCCTATACTATGCTTAAAGAGAGTGTGAACTAATACACACGTTGTTTTTAATGAATAATTTGTGAGCGAATAGAGATTCAAAACACCCAAATATTATGACTGTTGATAATCGAACAATTTTAGTCCGATTTTCTACCGTCACTTACTCCTTATGTTTTGCAGGATTGGACTAATATCACACTTTGAGTAGAAATAGTTATTATAATCCTATATCATTATGATAACAACCTACGACAAGGATATAATATTATGCAAAACTAGATTTTCATCGCTTGCCATCCTTCTTTGATCCATGCCGCCTGCAACTGATTTACAATTCAAATGTTTGTCTTTTTTTCTGCACGGTTGTCTTGTTATCGCTAGCTTTTCTGCTCTATACAAGTATATGGCTTGGTACGAACAGTCACGTCACGTTCACGTTCACATCACGTGAAGGTTTTGTACCTTTTGTGAAACAGGGCACCCAAATCTACGAAGTGTCACGTTCAGGTTCTGTACCTTTTGTGAAACAGGTCACCCAAATCTACGAAGTGTTGGGTTACGTGACCCAACAGTTTGTAGATATACTATATGCAATTCATGAAAGCTCACGTAAATTGGCGCTTGCGTAAAACAAATTAATGTAAATTGTCCTTGAGAAGAGACTAACTCTCGGTAAATTTAATCGTGAACGAACCCGTCCTACCTATACTGTAATATACAATTATATAGGCGTACACAGGCCTGGGGGCTGGGGGATGGACACCCCCTACCCCTATCCCCACCCCCTTACATAATTCAAGAAATGTCTTGGTCTCGGCCTCGAAATTTGTGACCGGTCCTGGTCTCGTCCTCGGCTGCGGTCATTTTCTACGGACACCCCCTACCCACACTCCCCCCGCTTACTTCAATTTGTCTGACGAAATATTCCCCCCCCCCCCCCTACACCCACCCCTTGACAAAATCCTGGGTACGCCACTGCCTACAAGTAGCTAGTTCGAATGTCAAATACATTAATTGATTTATTTAATATTGATTGGTTGGTGTGATTGTTTCATTATAATTATTGACTGATTAATTGATTGTTTATTAGATTAAATGACTGACTTATAGATTGACTCGATTCAATAACCATAAATAAACACTATTAATCAAATCATTGTTTTATTACTTTTAAACTCATTGATCACTGCTGCCAGTCACTCACTCACTCACTCACTCACTTTCACAGGCATGCACATACAACGCCAGTACGCGCAGACGTCGAGCACGGGAACTTCAGGCGTATGCGAACTGAATTGTCCGCTGCGTGTAGCAATTCAGCTGGAAATCAACATTTGCCAAAATCCACGCACGACACGTCTTTAGAAATACTCCAATAACAAGACAAATAATGCAAGTGGTATGGTTGTACATTACCTAAATGACAGAACTGCATATTATCGTCTCAGATTACTCTGAATTATGCACGTACATATTATAAACATAATGATTGAAAAGATTTGATAAGGGGGTATCGGCATTTTCGTCGACATTTCAAAATCTCTTTGTGCGTGTATGTCTAGTCTTAGTAACAAGCGTTTGCAATTTAAAAAATCTTGATTAAACGCTCACGTCACGATTTGGTTAACGCGACACTTCGAGTTTTACCGGCATGGAAAACGACAAATTGTTGGGTCACTTTACCCTACACTTCGTAGATTTTGGTGACCTGTTTCACAAAAGGTACAGAACCGTGAACGTGACGTGAACGTGAACATGACGTGACTGTTCGTACCAAGCCCAAGTATATACATGATGTATACGTACAGTTGCAGCAGATTTGCATTTCCTATGTATTGTCTTTGAAGAGTTTTACCTTGCCCTTTTTTCTCTTTCTTATCGCTAGCTGCTAGCCTGTTCTGCTCTAGAAAACGTAACGCTGCTACTATAATTTGCAATTCCAATATTTTGTCTTCAATAATTTCCACTGCATATTTTTTTGTTTACGATGCACGCGTCCTGCCTTGATGGCGGGATTCATTTATTTTGTCATTATGTTGCAGTCGCATATCCCCCCTAAAACCGTGCCGTACAAGCCACGTACTGCCATAGAGTACAGAAGCCATGACGTCATAAAAACACTTTTTTAGAATTTTCAAATTTGGACTTCATTTTCAGAAAGAGCATAACAAATAATGTCCAAATACTGAGAATCAAAGGAATAGGTTACGTATTGGCTGAGATATGCCCATCCGAATGAATTTTACTTCAATGGGCAATCAGTGTTATAATGCACTGGTTCCTAAATTTACGAACCAGTGCACTATAACACTGCTTGCCCATTGACCAAAAAAATCATTCGGATGGGCATATCTCGGCCAATACGTAACCTATTCCTTTGATTTTCGGTATTTGGACATTATTTGTTATGCTCTTTCTGAAAATGAAGTCCAAATTTGAAAATTCTAAAAGAAATGTTTATGACATCA
Source organism: Echinarachnius parma (assembly GCA_037951105.1). Lineage (NCBI taxonomy): Eukaryota > Metazoa > Echinodermata > Echinoidea > Clypeasteroida > Echinarachniidae > Echinarachnius > Echinarachnius parma. The sequence goes on along the minus strand of JBAMJV010010559.1, from coordinate 21,615 downwards.
TTTATGACATCACACTTCACCACTCTATAGGAGTACCCGGGGGGTTGGGGGGGGGGGGGGGGGGGGATTACCACTTTTAACGGGTCTCGAGTCCACTTTTTAGCTGTCTCGACCATCATAACCAATAGTCTCGGCCCCAAGGACACAACTTTACAAGTGGTCTCGGTCTCGGTCTCGAAAATTGTTGACGGATCCCGGTCTCGGCTTTGAACAATTTTGACTGACACCTTCGTATAACGGGGTGTTTATACAGCGCCGTGAATTATGTTTTACGTGGCTCTATTTAAAGCCCAATACCAGTTTTGGGAAAATAGCCGAAAACATCTATATTGATCAATATTGTTGAATAAGTATTTAAATAGGGCTTGTGTGGTAAAATCAGAACCTAAGCATCGTTAAATACAGAAATATTGGAAGAAATCCAATACCCGCCCATAAAATGTATCGCATCTGGTTCGCAGCCGTCCTCACCATCACGTTCTCGTTTTTCGTTTGACCCTTTGTCAAGAACATACTTAATAGAGATCATTATTATGAATCCCATTTGATTTTGACAATTAACACAACTTGTATCAATATTTAGCTGAACATATGAAGACTAGGTTATTGATGTTAATTTTGACCTACTTCAATAGCAGGAATAGCACCGAAAAATCGTTCATTATACTCCGCTAGCTTGACGGTCGGATCGCGGGTTTTTGTAATAGGATAGCGTAAAAAATCCGATATTAGAGTAAATCCCATGAAGAGACGGGTATTTAATAAGTCTAGAATAGCACTTTATTAATGTGTTAGATGTCATTCCACACACTTGTAACAGTTCTGCATATGTCGCACATTTGGCTGCATGCGCACATTCCTACTCAAAGCACATAATTACTCAAATCATGCCAGTGCAGATACAGCATAAACTAAGTTCCAGTTCTATAGGTAGGAATACCCTTCAGGTAAACCAAATTTAGGCTACTAGGTCGGCTCCATTTTTTAGTTGCAAACTAATGTCGTGGTTGGCTCAATACTTATGTAAGTAGTTTAATCATACAATTATTATCTGCCTTATTCATTCTATTGATGATGATTTCACATTTTGTGATGTATTTGTATGCTGCAAAAATGCAGAACCTCATAACAAATTCATACTTGATTATTTAGAACATATTGGTAACAGTTGAAAATGTTTAAATTGTTAACGCTGCCTTCTAAAGGGTGGTACGTAATTTAGAACATGTTTAATATTTATGTTACTTTGCTGTATCCTGTATGGCTATATTTTGTAACCGTGTGGGATTCGAATTTCCATTATGTTGAACAATCAAATCAAACCAATTTGTCCCCCACGATTCCATGGAAACATGCTGTTATTTCTGGCTCCTCGATTACTTGTTATAACCCACTGCTGTATATAGACCATGTATAAAACGTTTAATATCCAAGACATATTCCTGGTTCAAACGTTTGATTGGTGAAGATTAGGATGATCTAATAATTGCGTTTACATAATATGCAGCATACATTCTGACAAAGGCCTGATACAATGTGTATGTATGTGGTCCGATATGTCCTCTGAGTTAAGTGATTATAAAGCCGATAATTATTCTCATAAGTAAGAAGCACTCCCAAAATTAATTAAGCTAGGATACGAGTGTTCCTTCTTTAGGTTACATAAGATCGGGATGATCTTTATTTGACTGACACATATGTGACTGACCAATTTGAATTGTACTGGACGATAATGTGTAAGAAATTACTAAATTGAATGGACTTTTTGTGAAATTGGTCGACAATAGTCGAAATTGAAGTTAGCATTGGCACATTCTCAGCTTCTCCGGACGAAAATAGAGTATAAATTTGTACAATTGAATGACAAAAGTGTTAACATAGAAGGGAAAACCTACATTAAAAGTTCCCTTAATTCTTCAACTACACCATTAGTACGCAGAATATCAACTTTACTAACATTATCTCCCCTTTTGTTTACCAATTTTTACTAGAATTATCTTTATCCTTATCAAATACTCTCCATATTAACTTAGTTTTGAATTTCTTATCATACTATAGTTACGACATACAGTATATCGTGTATACTTTCTTATAATTATGCTCGTTTTCATAACCTGACAAAATAACTCGCTTGTATAATGTATGTATCTATTTAATTGACTTTAACCTGTCCCATGATTGTATTGTTAATACGAATACAATAAGATAATGAGGGAACCGCTATAATTTCAACTGGATTTTGAGGATTTGGACAATGTTACTAAGTCTCTTTAAAGGGCAATGCAACCCAATCAAACTGTTGCTTTCATAGACTTGAAGAGATTAGGAGGAATACTCTCTGAAAGTTAGAGCATAATCGGGCCATACACAAGAAAACTGGCTCTTTGAAGATGTCCATTTATTCCTATGGGGAACTCAAATTGACAACGCACTCTGATAAGCTTGTGGACTACTGTACACTCCCCATATGTTTTGTACACAAATTTTCCCATTTGTACAGTTTTCTTCACAGTCACACTTTTCCAGTCCATATATTTTGAGAAAATTGAACAAAATTGAAATTTTGTGTACAAAACGTTATGGGGAGTAGTCCACAACTTGCAAGAGTGCGTTGCCAATTTTAGTCACTCATATAAATAAACGGCTCTTTTCAAAGAGCCATAGTTTTCCTTATTTCTTGACCGATTGTGCTCAAATTGTCAGGGACTATTCATCATATTTAGTGTCTCATAGTGCATACAACAATGTGTCCGGATTTTCATTGTCTTGTAAGCGCAAGTTTGTCTTAACATCTAAATGTGAGTAATTTGTTTGTGGTAGCGGAAAACAGCATACATTTAACTGCTCTCGTTTCGACGTGCAGCACATTTTCTACTGCATTTTGAATTCGAACAATTTGACATAACATTACGTGTTTTATTAAAGGGGTAGTACAGTTTTGGTAAGGCTGAACTTTAGTAACCAAACTAGACAGTAACATTATAAACTAATAGTTATAACTCCACCATTGCTCGAAAGGTATACAAAATTACAAACGACTAAGTAAAAAGCCCGTTATCATTCAAAAAGAGCCATGAAAAACACAAGAGGGGCGCTTTCTCTAGAAAGGCACTGGTTTCAACCATTTTTCATACAAAATTATGCATGTGATGTTTTATTGGATTAATGATTAAATAGAGAGATCATCAACAACTATTTAAAAAACACTTTTGACAATTTTTGAAAAAGTGCAAGCATTTTTTTTAATTTTTTGAAAAATCGTCTAATTATTTGGGCCCCCAAATAATTATAATATCAGATATATTTATTGATATTTCAGCCGTTTCTGGGTCGATTTTGACCAAATAAAGTTTATTCTGCCATTAAAATTGCATGTTCTCTCAAATTCGACACTCAGTTTTCATTACCACACAAAAAATTGTGATGTGCAGCGCCCTCTCTACCAAAACTAAACTACCCCTTTAACTTGATACTATTATGATAAAATCAACAATCACACCCCGATGATGAATATTATAAATAACTTCTTAGTAATAGTATTATGTTACAGCTCATGAGAGTAAAAGTATACTGAGCAAAACAAGAAACATGACACTTGTTTAAATTTAAGTTTCGAAATGTAATATTTATATGCAATTAAATGTACATTATCGTATATCAAATTAAAGGACATTGTCATCTACACGCAGGGTATACGTTAAAGGTGTAATCGTTCATGCGCGACCTGACATGGTCAAGAAACAATAGCAAGGTCTGTTTTCATAAATAGCAAAACGATAGAGGATCACACCATTTGAACGAAATGATAATAAACATGTCACTTTGAAGAGTAATCTGGGGTAAGTAACTTTTACCATTGTTAAGACTTTTGTTACGAACCAAATCTGAAAATACTAATTTTCGAATAAATTAAGGCCTGGTTATGAGAACATCGATATACTGCGCCGTCTTTAAGGCATAACGCTTGTCTTTTTAACGGACGGGTGTCCCCGGTGAGTTACCATGATATATGACATGATATAGACCGCCCAACTGGTTAAGCAAGGGTGACATCGGTTTGTGAAGATCTTTGGATTACGGTAGAGATCTTGAGAAGGACTCATTCCAAGGTTCATCCTGAAAAAGGGACACAAACCTGTGGTTTTGACAGATAAACATGTTTGCAATGGAATTCCCCTTTTTGTTACATTTGGGTGAAATTAAAACCCAATACGATATAATTTGTCTAAACTCATACGTTGTATTTGGATACAAATAAGATAGATCACATTTCAAATGGAAAGTGATACCATGTCATGAATATTTCATTTTATATATGCTCATCAACGCTTGTATGGTATAGTAAATGTTCCATTGTTGCTATTGGTGCTAATTTTTGAAACCATGCAGACCTTGCTGTGGTTATTGACCGTGACAAAACATGCATGACTGATTTCAACTATATATTATACCAATATTGACGATGGTCATCTTTTCATTAAATTGATATACAATATCGTAATATATATCATCGTAAATGAATATAAGATATTTTGTCTTTTAAAAATTTCCTGTTTTTGTTCTGCTGAGTATGCAAAGTAGACACATGACAGCAAAATGATTAAAATCCGATCACATTAAACAAATCCAAAAAATAAACATGTTAAAAAGCATGTACAAAAATGCATAAAATGGACATCTAAATTAGTACATACATAACCAATTGAAAAATTAAGGAACATGAGTACTTAAAAGTGTAATTAGAGGTCCAAACGCGTATTTCTTAAAATGCATTAATTAAACAAAACAAAAACAAAACAGAACATTACAAAAATACATTTCATTGAATCTAGTCATTACTTTTGATTTATATTTATCTTGTTCGTGCAATTACATATATGCATATATATATATTACATTGTAGTCTAGAATGTGTTAATTTAAATGTACAATAATATTCCTAACTATTATTTGAGGGGTCCACAATTGTACAAGCATTGCTTTTTAGTGGACCCCTTCTTGTTTCCAATATGTATATCTCTATTTTGTGTAAATTGTTATAATTCATTTGTAATGTTTGGTTGGAAGCAAGAATAAAATTGCAATTGAAATTAAAACATATATATATTTTTCAACAACATGTATATCATTGTTCAAAACAAAGTTTACATGTGTACACACAATATTATACAATAGTGCATGGTTTGGAGTTGAATATACCAGAATAGACAACGATACATTTTAATTTCTCGAGAGCGATTATATTGCATCGAGGCCGCAGGCCGAGTGCAATATAATCGCACGAGAGAAATTAAAAATGTAGAGGTGTCTATTGTTGGAATATTTAACGACAAGAAGCATGTACTATTTGTTATATAATATGATTATTTGAGGAACTGATATGGTCAAATTGTGAGTGTTCTCTCCAGCCATTGTCGGCCCTGCGTACTGTGTTTAGTGCCAGCGCTTATTATAAATAATTGCGCGCTCCTGCGCATTTTTCCCATTCAAGAACAAGCGCACAATCTTGAGCACATTACGCACTCCAAGGCAACCCCCCTGGCGCAGCTCGTTTGGCTCTCTATGGTCAGTTTGTACATACTGAAAAGTTATAATACATATGTATTATAACTTTACCATTGATTATACCGGATTAAGCATCGGTAATCAACCAATGGGAATGCTCAATTTACCTTCATTATGACGTCATCATATTATATACATGTATAATGTATAGTTTGTCAAATATTTGTTTTACAAACTTGGTTAATACATGTACATATTGACGCTAGCAACAGCTTGTTAAAGGGACTGTCCGCCTTTTACAAATCGTCTGAACAGTTTCCAGTAGACGGATGAGGATGAATGCAACACACACACACAAATTCAGATCGAACAGCCCTGTAATTTGTATTCTACGCATGAAAAACGAATGCGCCCCTCCACCAAACTATATATCGGTCAATAAAGGAGTTTAACTGATTAAGCATAATGATCAGGCCCGATCAGGCCCGGGTCTAGTCTGACTCATCTCTATCAACGCGCTCTGGTCTGACTGAAACCAGTCGGATCGGGTCAAGGTGGCCAGTTCTGGCATAATTATGCTTTCTGGCATAATTTAGACCCTTTTGGCATCTGGCATTATGCCTGGCATAATTTTACGAATTCTGGCATAATTTGACTCTTTTAATTCTGGTTCGAAGACCCTGGTCTCGGCCTCGGAATTTGTGACTGGACCTGGTCTATGTCTCAAAACGTCGAAAATTCTTAGTATACGCTTCGAAAAATGTCTACGACTACCCCCCCCGCTTACAGGATTCCCAACCAATGGGTCCTGGTCTAGGTCTCGAAAATTTGGGACGGGACAGGTCTCGGCTTCGAAAATTTTCTACGACTACCCCCCCCCCCCCCCCCCCCCCGCTTACAGGATTTTTCTCAACCAATGGGTCCTGGTCTTGGCCTCAACATTTCCTGGACTTGGTCTAAAAAATGACTCTCGGCTCCGAAAAAGTGTTTTGCATATTTGTGCTAATTTAGCATAATTTTCGCTGGTCCGTTGCATAATACTATTTTTTTCGCTGGCCACACTGGATCGGTCGATTCGGTGCTGTGTGCGTTGGATTTTACTTGATTTCTGCGTAGATATCAGCATTCATACATAAACCCTTGTCATCCTTTCTCTTACCTGCATCCATGGACTCACGGACAAATCCTTCGGAGGAGGGGGGGGGGGGCGGGGGTGCGTTGGGTGCGTACGATTCAGAAAGGTCCAATTTTAGCCGGTCTCGGGTCCACTTTTTACCGGTCTCGAGTACTACCTTTTACCTGTCTCGAGTCCACTTTGTATTGGTCTCGACCATCTTAACGGGCTTACACGACTTTCAGCCTGTGGTCCTCGGCCTTGACAACTTTTGGCAAGTGGTCTCGGTCCCGTTTTGGTAAATACGCACCTCCCCATGATAAATCCTGGCTACCGGCGTGTATGGCGAGAGTAAATGTACCATTGTTGCTATTGGTGCTATTTTGAAAACAGACCTTGCTGTGGACCGTGACAAGTCGTGCATGACTGATTTCAACTAGATTTAATACAAATATTGACGAAGTTCATTTTTAAAAATCAAATTGATATACAATATCGTATTATTTCATCGTAAATAAATATAATATATTTTGACTTTAAAAACGTCCTGTTTTTATTTTGATGAGTATAACAAGTAGACACATGACAGCTACCCAGTTAGCCACCTGACGTTGGGCCGATGTCGGAATTTGGTTGCCGGATGTCGGCATATCGCCGTTGGCTCGAGGTTAAAATGTCCGCCATCCCAACATCGTCACGAGGTCATTTTTGTGATATATTGGCATAAGGTCATTTTCCGACAATGGCCCAACATCATGTCATGAGATGATGACCTTATGCCAATATATCACAAAAATGACGTCGTGACGATGTTGGGCTGGCGGACATTTTAACCTCGAGCCAACGGCGATATGCCGACATCCGGCAACCAAATTCCGACATCGGCCCAACGTCAGGTGGCTAGCTGGGTAAATGGCTAAAATCCGATAACATTACACAAATCCAAAAATAAAAACATGTACAAAAATACACATAATGCACAACCAGGGACGTAGACAGTGGGGGAGCAGGGGGGGAGGGAGGATGGGTGGTTAGGGAAGGATTTTTGTTATTGTGTGTGTGTGTATCTGTATACGAGATCCTCGTCAGGCCCGTAGCCATGGGGGGGGGGGGGGGGGGGGAGGGTGGGGGTTGTTGAGTGCGTACGCCCCCCCCCCCCCCCCCAATTCAGAAAGGTCCACTTTTTGATGGTCTTGAGTCCACTTTTTAATGGTCTCGACCATCTTAACAAATGGTCTCGGCTGCGAAAAAAAAAAAACGAGGCCCCCCCCCCCTACTGAGAGGACTTTCAACCAATTTCCTCGGTCTCGAAAATTTGTGGCAGGCGGACGGGTCTTGGGCGCGAACAAATTTGGCGACGGAACCCCCCCCCCCCCTCCCCACTGAGAGGACTTTCAACCAATTCCCTCGGTCTAGAAATTTGCAGGCGGTCTCGGCTGCGAACAAATTGGTCTCGGTCCTGTTTTTGTAAATTAAGCACCCCCCCCCCCCCGTGAAAAATCCTGGCTACGTGCCTGCTCATGAACGGCAAATCACCCCCCCCCCCCCCCCCCCCCAGGTGTAAGAACCTGTCTACGCCACTGTGCACAACTTAATTACATACATAACCAATTGAAAAATTAAGGATTACATCACCCGACTACTTAGACGTGTAATTAGAGGACATAATGCGTATTTCTTAATTAAAATGCATTAATTATTAAAAGAATTACTGACAATTTTAATACATTACATTGCATTTAATCTAGTCATTACTTTTGATTAATATTCTCTTCAAGTTTGTATTTCCCTATAATAGCATCAGTGCAATTACATATAGTTTCATTTTTGTTTTCTACAAAATGTATATAATTGTTAAAAACAAAGTTTACATGTGTAACCATAATATATCATGTATATTTTGTCAAAATCTTAGTTTTACAAACTTGGTTAATACAAATTTTCGCTAGCAACAACTAGTAAAACAAACAAAAATACAAACTAGAAGTATTTTTTACAAAGAGCACTAAGACCTGACCAAGAATGTGAACGTTGCGAGGAAAATGAATAGTGGGACGAAAGATGGGTACAAGAGAGGGGATGAGGAGGAATGGAGAGAGATAACTATTATTATATCCTACATGAATGAAATCATGTTCAGTGATTGGTCTACATAGCATCATGTGACCAAACATAGTAATGGCCACGAAGAAAATGTGCTATGCGTGACGTCATTCATGGAATAGTAAATGCTATTCCATGAATGACGTCATAGATGCCGGGTGATCATATTGAGCCCATAGAGATGCGTGTTATAAAACTTCCCTGCGAGCAGAGGTCTTGTTTTAGCTTGCGAAAGATGCTCGACGAGATTTCTCAAAGAGTTATTTAAAAAGAAATACAGCATATTTTCACCCGTGAATATCAATAAGTTCCAAAGAATATTCTAAAGATGCATTTCATGAATAACGTAGCGGTATTCCAATTTAACAATTACGACAAAGGTGCACATTGTGCATCGTTGTCCTTCTGTGGTCATGACACTAATTCGTCAGTTAACAATCAGCCGCGGTGTGCACTGCATAGCTGTATGTGTAATGTACGAATTACTTTTTTCTCCATACAATTACACGTGTGTAGTATGTAAAGCAGGTTAATTATTCACTTTGATGCGCGCGTTTTGCATTTGGGTGCGCATTAGATGTTAATGCGCGTAACCATGAATGGAAAGATAAGCGCAATACGCGCTCTGCGCCAGGACTATTGCGCAAAGGGGGTCAGTGTCACAAACAGAACATAGTGCAGTGATGGTTCCATGATCAATGTTTTGTTTTTCTTTATATTTTTCTTTAATTTAATTGAAATCATTTATTTTTGCGATGATTATGATTATGCGAAGGATATAAAACAAATATATCATGCACTATTTCTAGCCACTAGTGAAATTATGGATTCCTCGGTGACAGGAAAAGCACTATGTTCTTCGGGTCTAGCGACCCTCAGAACATAGTGCTTTTCCTGTCACCTCGGAATTCATAATTTCAACTAGAGGCTCTCAGTGCATGGTATATTTGTTTATTATAAAGATGAAGAAATAGGCTTTGAGACAGAAAGTAGGAGAAAGACCGAGAGAGATGTGATCTAGCACAATGCAGCATTGCTTAATCTAATACAAATAATACAAGTTATACACAGTTGATATACATATTTTTTTATTATTACATACTTAAAGTTCTTACAAGTGGTGCTTATATTTATTTAAGTATCTATCTGAACCTTCCAAACTCATGCAAATCTTGTGGCTCATTTGTGCCTCGCTGAAATATCACGTTAATTATACAAATTGTGCTGGTATAGCACTGATATTGATTCGCTGCTTCCCATCAGTACTATCATTTAAAGGGGTAGTTCAGTTTTGGTATAGAGGGCGCTGCACACAATTTTATTTTCGTGAGATAATGACAAACTGAGTGTAAAATTTGAAAGAGCATACAATTTTAAAGGGACTTAGTAACATTGTCCAAATCCTCAAAATTCAATTATTGGAATTCTTGCGGTTCCCTCATACCTTGTTGTATTCGTATTACGAATAAAACCATGGGACAGGTTTTTTTTTTTTTTTCGAATTTCCCTTTCGTTAAAAAGATATTTACGATTGAAGCGTTCAGATGTTAAACTATCCACTGGATCGCCGAAACCCTGTACAAAGTCAGTGCAATGAGTTATTGAATATCACTTTGCATTTTTGCTCATATCCAAAAAACATCAAATTAACGTGAATTTTTCACACATTACTTTGTGGACATATCATATCACACCAATACACATTTTATTAATCACTAATCACTTTGTGCACTGGTCAACACAATACTAGATCTCTTTAATGGCAGAATAAATTTTATTAACTTTGATCAAAATCGGTTCAGAAATGGTGGAAATATCAATAAATATATCCTATCGGAATAAATCTGGGCCCCAGATGTATTCGTTGAATTTGGTTTGAATACAAAAAAAATGCTGACACTTCTTCCAAAATTTTCAAAAGAGGTTTTTAAATAGTTCTTGATGATCTCTCTATTTAATCATTATTTCAGCAAAACATCGCATGCATAATTTTGTATGAAAAATGGGTGAAACCAAAGCTTTTTTTAGAGAGCGCCCTCTTGTGTGTTAATGGCTTAAAAATGATAATTGGCTGTTTACTTAGTCGTTTGTAATTTTCTATAGCTTTCGAGCATGGTGGAGTTATAACTATTAGTTTGTAATGTTATTGTGCAGGTTTTGGTTACTAAAGCTCAGCCTTACCAAAACTGTACTACCCATTTAAACCGATGTTGATTGTACCTAGTATTTATTTATTGTTTCTTCACTATTTTATCGACAATATTTTATAAACACAACAACTGGATCTGGTCGATTCGGCGCTGCGTGCGTTAGGTTTTAGTTGATTTCTGCGTATATATCAGCATTCGCTACATAACCCTTGTCATCCTTTCCCTCGCCTACATTCATGGTCTCTCCAAGTACTTCGAAAGAAGTAGACACATGAATATCCTTCTTGCTTTCTGTCGTCATTGGCATTGTCACCTTTGCGATCATCTGAGATCGTCGCGAGTTATTGTATGTTTCGTCAATATCTGCATAGATGTTGGAGTCGTCTGTATACCCCTTGTCCTTGCTTCCACTGTCCTCCTCTTCGGTAGTCATATGAGCTTGGTGTAACTCGGGACGCGAAGACCCATGGTAGTCATGCTCATTCGGTGTCTCTGGTGTCATCTTCTGAGATCGACAAGACTCAGGAGACGAGTTTTCGACGCAGAAGTAGATGGTGTCTTCAGGTTGGTCAGCCTCGGGCTGCAATGCTTGATCATCACTTGACGTTGTTGCTTGGGACGCTTGAACTTCACCGTCATCTCTTCCATCTTCTGAGATTGGTCCGCTGGTATTACCCTTTTGCTCATTGCGATCACTTCCGTTTGCATCTGAAGCCAGATTTTCCAAGGAAATAGTTTGACTATTGTTTGATTTCACACTTGTGTCATCCAAGTTCATTGGAAAGGATGAGTCGTTGACATATAGCTTTCTTTGTTTTAAAATGCATACCCAAGCAAGCATGAAGCACATAGCTATCGCGAAACAAAGACTCGTGATAATGATTCCAACTATGTACGGATGCCTGTCTTCACGAGCGTTGTCATCAGAAGTTGTTCGTGACTCGGGCATGTCGGAGGAGCTAGGTAAATCAGTCGTAGTGTAATTGAGAGATCCGTTGATTTCTGCAAAACCGATTGAATTTACACTGGACATACTGTTGCTAGACGGATAAACTCGACACTCGACCACCCTACCAATGTCATCATTACCAATGTATTCCAGCAACAACGACCTCCCACCATCTCGTATCCATGATCGGTTCTTGATCTCAATCTCGCCAGTACGTGGGTCAAGGAGCCTCCAACCAATATGTGTTTCACCGCTGCGGAATGATTCAGCAAGGCATTCGACCACGATCTGGGTCTGTCTCTGAGCAATACGAACGTCGACCAGGGATGGGAAAGAACAGTTCTGACTCTCATGACACTTGTGAAATGACAACTGGCAAGTAGCGTGACATTTATTTAGAGTATGATGGTCAACAGCCTTCGCTGTTGATGAAGCTACTGTTGAACCGTTGTTTCCACACGCATTAATCTCCAATCGTGACTGGATGTCTTCAAGAAATTCTGATTCACACTGAAGTTCAACATGGGTTAAGTCAAAGATTTCTGATTCTATCACAGGTGCAACATTGCATTTGGGTGGATGAATATTTCTTGGATCGATGGGAGTCAAGCTGTAAGATTCCAATACACTGTATCCAGATGTACATCTAAGTAGAGACCCTTGTGTCCCATCATCAACATGGATCACTAATAAAGATGTACTATTATTTGCCGAAGCATAAAAGTTGTCAGCCTGAGCATATTTAGTATTGACAACACATTTTCCATTGGACATGGAACCTGATAGAGTGTTAGGTTTGCATCTTGCAAGTGGTGTTTCGAAGTCATCGTCTTTGGTCGTGATGGTCCAACGTATGCCAAGAGCGTCTGGTAGACGACACGTCAGAGACACTTGGCATCCAACTTCCACCGAAATATTGACAGAACCTTGGGCATAATTCTGAACCAGTAGACACAGGATGGCACATGTATTAAAAACTACAAATTCCATCTTTCTGCCAACTTGATATATCTTTTAATTGTTCAAGAATATGAAATGGGTTCGATGTTTCACAAATACTCTAATGTATGTGTAAAATATATTATATCAATGGATCAAATTAGTTTTCAGACGTCTGACGACTGCGTGTTGATTATAATAGCTCTTTGAAAAGTGTAACGTAATAGCGTGCACGCTTCTGATGTCATAATCGATATATGAAGGGCCTATTTGCTCAAAATACTCATGTTTCCATCTAGACTTGGAATAGTTTACCTTCGGATTTAATTATTATGATTGCCGTGTAAGGCCAAACTGTGACCATATTTGGAATCCTCTTTACCCAGCATTCCATGTTAGCCAGTCCATGAAGTTTACCAAAACGGCAATGTTTGCTGCGTGTTAAGGCTATGGGAAAAAGCGCGCAGTGCGTAGATTTTCTTCTAGTTATTTATATACTACTTCTATGATAAACGGGTTGGTTTGTTTATTCATAATTCTATGAATTATATGTATGAAGTGCGTAGACTATCGCGCCTATTTTGCTGCGCACTGTCCTAGATTTTATCACGCTTATGAGAACAATGGGATCCATAGAGACGTATCAAAGACTGTAGAATTACAAGACAGCTCACTGGCGGTCGCGCAGCGATGTCCCTTCAAACAGAATGAAGATTCAAATCGAGCTTAGGAGAAAGTTGGGTACACCCAGAGGTTTGGGTACAGTACTGAATCTTTTTTGGAACAAATGTTCCCTTTGTTAGTATTAATTTAAACAAATATAAGGATCAGAACTTACTTAAACTCGGCAAATTCAGGCTAGTATGACGATTGAACATCAGCTTATCTCCAAGTTGAGTACACCTGGGGGACACATTGTTTTACATATTTAATTTTGTCTTTGTTTAGTTAAAAATATTAAAAAATTATAGTCGATCGCGTTTTTACGTTTAGAATTATAGCTGTGAGAAATATTTTTTTCAAATTTAAAGATCTTACCGTGTAGAGACAAAAATGGCAATGGCTACTCGCGTATTTTAATGTTAACGCGCGCTCAGTCCGCGCACTGTCTTTATTTAATTCTTTATAATTGTACGCGCATCCAAGTGCGCAAAACAAATTTCACGCGCGATATGCAAATTTGGGGTCATCAAACTTTAAGCCTGCGTATCAAAGTGCGTCGTAATTTTGTACATCGCGCTCTGCCCATTCACTTTGTACACGATAATTGTACAGTGGTCGGTCTTTCCATCAAGCGTCTTTGGACGTATGCATATGAACTTGCTCTGTGATTGGATTATGTAGTTCCCAAGTAGCCCACAATGCAACGTAGAGAAGTAGTGGTTCCGGTGACCAAAAATCGCGTTTAATCTGGCAGAGTGACACCCCCCTGCAGCTAGCGCGTATTAAAAATAATTGCGCGCTCTGCGCATTTTCCCATTCAAGAACAAGCGCACAAGCGCACATTACGCACACCAAGGCCATCCCCTGCGCAGTTATAGTTCATATGCACTATAACTTTACATTTACTATACCGGATTAAGCATCAGTAATCAACAATAGGTGATATGCTCAATTTCCCTTAATTATGACGTCATCATCTGATATAAAACCCTATCTTGTGGAAGAGTCGGTCTCTCATAGGATAACACGTGTTTCGTCGCGGTGGCGAAACGAAAACTCAGAGATAGAAATAGCGCAAGGTTACGACGTGTCTTTGATGTACGCATCATCGTACACATCATTGTACACATGCAGTTCATATAGTAAAAAACAAAACCAAGAACAGTAATTTTGGTCGTGTAGTTTTTGTTAAAGGACGCTGTGAGTGAGACCATGTCAGGTGCCAATTTTTGTCAATTTTTTACCTAGTCACTGCTAGTTTAACCGCCCTCCCTGCCCTCAATACAATTGAACGGACCATGCCATTCTCTCGGCACACGGCTGAAGTGCACACTAACAATAGCGCTTGTCGTTCAGTACTATGAAAGGCGGGTACGTGCTATTTATCAAGCCACTGGCTCGGTACAATTGACAAAACAAAGAACCTGACAATGGTGTCACTCACAGCGCCCTAAAACAAAAACTACACGACCAATTGACTGTTCTTTGGTATTCGTTGTTTATTTGAAAACGACACCCTATCCGATGAGCATAATATATTTGTTTCTATATTTGTGGGAAGTGCCCCGTTCCGATTTGTTTGGGCACCCTGTATACAGGCCCACACTAGGTAATTGGTGCATGCGCATAACAGGCGAACACACAATACACGAGCAACACCATACAAACAAAGCGAGAAATAAACAAAAACAAAGCGAGACCGAAAACATAACCTCCTTGGCGGAGGTAATAAAGCTAATAGACCGGCAGCCCAGAGGTCTTTTGTGCATCGAAAGCGTACTGATTTCTGAACATATGAATATTTAGAGGAGAAGGTAACAAATCTATAAATACTGAGTCTCCCGGGGATAAAGGGCTCCTTTGCGCCTCCAAAGTTTTGACCCTGGGGATTGTCTGATGCGTCTATTTTGTGCGAATGTACCTTGTTAAAACATCTCTCATAGCGGGGTCAGCGAATCCCGACACAATAGAACCACTCACGTGTATCTGCGTTCTTCGGAAAAATTTTACTTTGACTGTTTTGAAAGACGAAATACACGTTGAACGCATTCAGGATTCCACCCCAACCTCTTGCAACTTAACACATATGTCTTACAGATTACAGATACCCTATTAGATACAAATGTCATCCGTTTAATTACCCCTACAGATGCCTCTGAATGTTGAAAATCGACTCGCCAAACTTATCTTTAAAAAAAACGGTGCTTCCACTTTCAGAAATTGTATTTCCGTACGTAAACATTTAAATGTTGTAAATTAACCGAGACGTAGAGGGAAACGATCGCTGCACTAAAATCAGACTTAAATGGCAGTTTTATGTGTGTATTGGCACCCAAGACCCAAGCTGCATGTAGAGGCCAATATAAAGTGATATAGGAAAATGATTCCCGAGGAAACCTATAGTGGCCAACTGTTTACAGTGGTCACTTTTCTTGTTACCTTTATACGACGTTAGCAGAGCCACTGGGAACGTTTATGAGGCTGTTTAGTTATTATGCATGAAGTGGGTGTATATATCATGTAATTATGCAGAACTTTGTGTATGGGATCAGGGCGTGTCCCTGTACCCGGCTTCTCTATCTACACTGGGCTCAAAAGCAAACTTATAATTTTTTACCATAGTCATATCTTGAAAATCTGTTCATCAAATTAACCAAAATGACACACGGATTACTTAAATACCCTACTTCCAGTGGCGTAGATAGTTCTTACACCTGGGGGGGGGGGGGGGGGGGATGATTTGCCGTTCACGCGACCGAGACCAATTTTTCGCAAATTTCGAGACCGAGGAAATTGCTTGAAATTCCTCTTAGAGGGGGGGGGGGGGGTGGGGAGTGTCCATCGCCAAATGTTTGACCCGCCGAGACCCGCCTGCCTACTTTTTTTTCGAGACCGAGGGAATTGGTTGTTGAAAGTCCTCTCAGTGGGGAGTGAGGGCTCGTCATTTTTTTTTCGCAGCCAATATCAGTCATTAAGATGGTCCGACGGACCATCAAATTCAAATTCGTTTTATTTCATTTTTCTCAGAACATAATATAACAAAAATATTGATTTACAATTCAGTACATACATATAACGAAAATATTGATTTACATTCAATACATAATATAATGAAACAAAATGAGGTTATACAGCAATATAATATATTATACAATAACGTAATCCATTTTAAGCAATCCAGACGCGCCGGAAGCAGTGTTTTAATTGGGGGGCACAAAAGGGGCTCATGATTTATTGTGTGTAGGGGCTTATGCCCCAACGACTGTGCACAGGGCTGCGCGCCAACTTTGAGCCAGATGTGAGAGTGAGACATTGCGAGGGAGCGAAGCGACCAAGCCCGAGGGAGCGAAGTGACTTAGCGGGGGGAGGGGGGGTGTCCCCCTCCCACGGTAGGGGAGCTTTGCATTTTTGGACTTGAATTGTGTTATCTGGTGCTTATCTAGATTGGAAATTCGGGCTTAACATTGACTGTATCTGGGAAAGCGTATTATGATTTGATCGACCAGAATTTTAAATATATTTTCACGAAGAAAACAAAATATTGACACACTATAAATATGCACCCCAAAGCACACACAAATATTGTATTTAGTGTCATACACAGTTCCAACATAAACCATATGCCGCATTTATGTATGATCCAACAACATAGCCTATGCCAAGCATGAGATCCAAGGGGCGAAGCTACCGGAGGGCTGGGCAGAGCCAAATAGGGAGGGTTTGAAAGGGTGTACCCCCCCTCCCAACGGAGAAGCTTTTGCATTTATATAAATGGTGCACGTCACACAAGCAGCAAAGAGCAATGCCAGCCTACACTGGAACTACGTGGCCGCGGCCCGGTACAGAAAAAGATACTCACCAGACCATACGCAAGTTACACAACATACTGAGATAATCTGTTCGCGCGCGAAGCGCGCAGCAACAATTTAAAGTGGATGTATAAATTGCTTTTTTAACGTAAGAATTAACAAGTCTTAGCTCATACAATTACTTTTTTCTTTCACACTAGTATACAGATACTCACACAAAAAAAAAAATCCTTCCCTAAAACCTTGGGGGGGGGGGGGTGGGGTGGGTGATTGTACATGTCATCCCCCCACCTTGTGAGGTGAGGGGGATGCATACCCATCACCCCATCCCCACCCCGTTGTCTACGCTCCTGCCTACTTCATTAACATGTCAATATCCATGAGGTTACCTTACTGACAGAACTGAAAAAGGCACTGGCATGGAACTGTCACCTGTATCACATGTCACAGCCTGGAAATTTCTGCAACATAATTAAAGGCAGGTGAGGAAGTCAAGACAAATTAAAATGAAGATAATGTCAGTTACCCAAACACATAAATCAATAGTGGGTGTGTCCACCATGTGCTTGGAATCATTCAGTGAATCTGCTACGCATGCTGTCCACCAGGCTCTGATGCAGGGGGGATCGTTCCTCTCTTCCTGTAGAGCTGCGCTGAGAGTGTGCATTAACAGGCGGATTGTCCCTTATACTGTGACATGTGGTCCCGGAAGTTGTTCTATGTCAGTGCTTTTTGCGGTTGTGTCAAGTGGGCAACTGCTTAGTTACTGACATGTGTTTAGAGCAGAGTATTTAAAGGGATCTAGTATACTTTGTTGACATGTGCAAAAAGTGACAATGGGTTGATGCAATGTATAGTGTTGTTATCTCATATGTACCACAGGGTAATGTGTGAAAATTTCAAGTCAAATGGACATTGCATGGCCAAGTAATGAGCGAAAATGCAAAGTGTATATCACTAACTCACTGCACTCACTTTGTACACGGATTTCAAAACTCCATGGGAGTTTTTCTTATCTGAACACTTCGATCGTTGTAACGAAAGGAATTTGAAAACCGAAACCTGTCCCATGATTTTATTGTTAATACTAATACAACAAGTTATGAGGGGAACCGCTAGAATTAAAATTTTATTTTGAGGATTTGGACAATGTCACTATGTCCTTTAAGTAATCCTGTGTGTCATTTTGGTTAATTTTAATGGACAGAATTTTAAGATATGATCATGTGAAACAATTATAAGTTTCTTTTGATCCCAGTGTAGTTGTGGCATGTGAATGTATGTATGTATTCATGTATGTTAGTATGTATGTGTGTATGTATGTGTGTCCTGTATGTATGTATGCATGTATGTGTATTATGTATCTATTTTATGTATGCATGTATGGGTGTATGTATGTATGTATGTGTTCTGTGTGTGTTCGGTATGTGTGTGTTTGTGTGTGTGTGTGTGTGTGTGTGTGTGTGTGTGTGTGTGTTTGTGTGTGTGTGTGTGTGTGGTGTGTGCGGTGTGTGTGCATGTGTGTGCGTGTGTCTACGCTTTATTAGCCAATTCATCTCATTCGAGGTTTCGAATATGTTAATCAAAATAAGTTTGATGCATTACAATGTGACAGAAAGTGCTTTGCATAATTAGCACTGTTAGACGTGTCATGAAATTCATATTCATGAATACATATCTTTATTTAGTTTTGGGTGTCATGCCAGGGAGTAAAGGGTCCATTGACATTATACACAAAAAGCGATTCGAGCGTACTAGGTAATCTAACAGCATGCATGCGATGAAGAGAACTGCGAAGGCACGTATACCCAGATGCGTCGAAGTGTGTTCCTGTCATAAGGAGGGGGCGGTATGTACCCCCGGGGGAGGGGGATTCATGTATAATGTAAGAGGGGTATGTTGCACCACAAATTGTCGTACCTGCACAAATTGTCGTATGCGACAATTTGTGCAACATTTCACGCCACAAATTGTCGCATCCTGCACAAATTGTCGTTTGCGACAATTTGTGTTGCTCTCGCCGTCCCCATACCCGGCGACAATTTGTGAAATCACGTAAAACCTCACACCACAAATTGTCGCATATTGCACAAATTTTCGTCAGTCGCTGTCTTCAAGCTACAAAGATGATGATGATGATAATAATAATAATCAGTGTTGGTGGACTCGAGGCCGGCCTCGGCGTCGACACCAGTGGAAGATTTTTACGAAGCAGAGACCGAGATCCGTCAACAAATCTCGAGGCCGAGACCGAGACTATTTGGTTTTGGGGGCCGAGATCATTAAAGAACACTACAAATTGGATTCGAGACAACTTTTTAAAAAAAACAAGCCATGTGTGAGCATGTGTTAATATTCGTTTTTATGTGATTTTCGGTTGTATTTCTGCTTTTCCTTCAGTTTCTAGCTAGGTACCTTTCATGGGTGTTTGTGAGCTGGGGGGGGGGGGGGGCAATGATTTGTCCCCTTTTTTATTTCTTGTCTTTTTTGGTCGAGACCACTAAAGTTACCATTTTAAAAGGGGGGGGGGGGGTGGGTGTTCAAACCCCCCAAAAGAGTCATTTTTGGTCAAAGGGGGGGGGGGGTGGTTAACCCCCCCCCCCCCCCCCCCCCCCCCCGGGTACGCCTATGTTCATGTCATTATACGTACTGTTACGTGTGCATGGTAAAACCGTGTCCGGACTACTACCCCCTGGACAACCACCCCCCGGACGATTACCCCCCGGACAACTACCCCCCTAGGACAATTACCCCCCGGACAACTACCACCCGGACAATTACCCCCCCTAGGACAATTACCCCCCAAGACAATTACCCCCCAAGACAATTACCCCCCAAGACATTTACCCCCCAAGACAATTACCCCCCAAGACAATTACCCCCCAAGACAATTACCCCCCAAGACAACTACCCCCCAAGACAACTACCCCCCGGACAACTACCCCCCGGACAACTACCCCCCGGACAACTACCCCCCGGACAACTACCCCCTGGACAATTACCCCCCGGACAACTACCCCCCGGACAACTACCCCCCGGACAATTACCCCCCGGACAACTACCCCCCGGACAACTACCCCCCGGACAACTACCCCCCGGACAACTACCCCCCGGACAACTACCCCCGGAATATTACCCCCCAAGATAACTACCCCCGGATAATTACCCCCCGGACGACTGGACAACTGGTAGAGGAGCGATTTGGTCCATATCCTAGACAGTAAAATTATATGATATATGGAATCAAACATACATAATGTATGCATATTAAAAAGTGGGAGTGACAATCACCTCCACTCAGTGGCGTAGCTACGGGGGGGGGGGGGCACGGGGGGCCTGTGCCCCCCAATAATTTTGAAAAAATAATAGAAAACATAAGGGGCCATTTTTTGAAAACACAAAGAAATACATAAGGTGTGCCCCCCCCCCCCCCCAATAATTTTGCGTGCCCCACCAATCAGTCCGACCACGCTACGCCACTGCCTCCACTTTCAAATATATGGGGGGAGGCATGTCCCCCCCCCCCCCCCCTCCCCGTCCCCCGGGTGCATTGTGTGTATTCAATTTTGCCAATTTTGTTATCGCAGTTGTATTGAGTAGTTCAAAATCGTTTTCAGCATTATAATTCATATATTGATTATTCGGAAACATTTGTTTGCATTCGATTTAAAACGTATTTCGATTTTGAGTAAATTCGTGATTACGTAAAACCACCTTCCGGGAAAGCCGTTGGCGCAATTTAAAGGGGTAGTTTAGTTTTGGTAAGGCTAAACTTTAGTAGCCAAAACCTGCACAGTTACATTATAAATTAATAGTAATAACTCCACCATGCTTGAAAGATATACAAAATTACAAACGACTAAGTAAAAAGCCTGTTATCCTTCAAAAAGAGCCATTAAAACACAAGAGGGCGCTTTTTAAAAAGGCATTGGTTTCCACCATTTTTCATACAAAATTATGCATGTGATGTTTTATTGATATAATGATTAAATAGCGAGTTCATCAACAACTATTTTAAAAACGCTTTTGAAAATTTTTGAAAAAGTGCAAGCATTTTTTTTATTTTTTTCTAAAAATCATCTAATTATTTGGGCCCCAAATAATTATGAGATCAGATATATTTATTGATATTTCAGCCGTTTCTGGGTCGATTTTGACCAAATAAAGTTTATTCTGCCATTAAAACTGTATGTTCTCTCAAATTCGACACTCAGTTTTGCATTACCTCACAACAAAATTGTGATGTGCAGCGCCCTCTCTACCAAAACTAAACTACCCCTTTAATGCTTTTAATGTCGATCAGGAGAGAAAAAAAACTCATGTCTACTTCATTCTGAGTATAACTTGCAAGTTTCAACTGAGCTCTATTGAATAAAAACATAC
>JBAMJV010010558.1:0-97066 GCA_037951105.1 Echinarachnius parma | reverse complement strand
TCCCTAAACTCGCAGGGCTCGACACACTCGCACTGGCCCCGCTCGCCCAGGGCAGTAAAATTGCACCATCAGGCAGCAAAAATGTATAAAATTCATATTTTTGTGGCCCGATCAGGCAAGCAGATTTCAATCCAACATGGACAAAATTAGAAAAATTCCTTTCATGTCATGGTCTTCATCTATAATCACAGGTTCGATCAGGAAAAGAGTGATATTTTTGAAATAGTAAAAAGTTTACTCAGAAATAGGATTTGCGGGCCAGAAAATTTGTCTTTCGGGCCTTAGAAAGGGAAAGAAATGATTCCACAGGTAAGTGTGGAGCCCCTGCCTTTAAAAGAATTTGTTAATAGCCCACCAGATTATCGTAGGCAAGGGTACGCCTCCAAGCCCTGGCTAGGTCTCTTTCCTATCGCTGCCAACATTCTATGTGTATTATGGTGAAAATTTGCAACAATTTGCAGTGTAAGATTGAATTCCTTTCAGTTCTGTTATTAAAAGAGTTTTCTTTTTCACTCTTCTTTTAAATCTCATGGGGTATAAAAATGTATGATTCTTCATATTTTTCTTGCAAGAGACTTACAAAAAACATGTAGCTATTATGACTAGAAACTGATTGCATTAGAGAAATTCAATTTTTAAGTGTTCAAAAGGGGAGAAGGCAATAATATTATTAAATCTTGACAGATATGTCTCTGATTTTTCTAATAGGCACATTTTAAATAAGAAAATTAAATCCACTATGAAATTAATACTCAAAATTTTAACTGGAAAACCTGTTGATAACATTTTTAATTCGCAACAATCGTCATATCGTTATCAATATACTCAAAAGCTACATTTTATAACATATTTTATCCAAGCCATTATCAAGCACTAAAGACTAGAGCAAGCCCTCCACACTAACTTTTTTTTAATGAAATTTTCATTTGCCCAAAAAATGTGAAAAAAGGGAGACAAATTTCTCTTGTTTCTAGATGGGATTTACATTTGAGAAATCAGGTTTTCTCATCGTACTTTAAAGGGACTTAGTAACATTGTCCAAATCCTCAAAATAAAAATTTTAATTCTAGCGTTTCATCATATACCTTGTTGTATTTCCGTATTAACAATAAAATCATGGTTTGGGTTTTTCCAAATTTCCCTTCTCCGTCTCACCAAAAGATATGTACAGGATAGACCGCTATATCCGATACAGCCCTTTTTATCTACGTGTACAAAGTGAGTGGCAGTGAGTCAGATGAAATCACTTTGCCAATCTCGCTCTATTACTTGGCCCTGACAATAGATCCATTTGACCTTAGAACATTCTACACACAATCACCTGACGGACATATCTGAGACTAACACCAATATACCATGATCAACCTCTACATCACTCTTCTTATCACCAAGTCAACAAGTTACTAGATCCCTATACTCAGCACTGTATACTGTTCACTGATGGAGCCACCAAACTAGACCATTATATCCGAACATCTAATCCGTACTTGCCCTGAGGAACAGGGTCAAGCTGAGCTGCCTATATATGTCTTCACACATTTGACACATACACCATGATTTAATTGACACTTACATGTAGCTTCAGAATCCATAACAAATGATGCTCTGCTCGTTTGCTCACACTCAAAAAGTTCACACATATCTCAGTCATGCGAGCCTAGCATTTAATCTGGTGCGCGCTCCATAATAAAACACAAGGACCCACACTTCACGTATGTAGACACGGGACCTGCTCCCCATGGAGTTGATGGTGCAAACCTTAGTGTGCAGGCTAGCATCGTATCCTATGGACCGGCATGATAACAGGGCGGAGTGCGTTATTATAATAGAGTTGATGACGTTTCCTATAAGGCGCTATATACATTGAACCTAATTATTTCATCACAGCATGACCGTACGCACGTAAACTGCAATCACAGCCGATCTTATTGGAAATCACTTTATTACAAGAAGCGTCTTGCGTACCATCACGATCATGCCGTGATGTTTTAATACAAAAATAGCCCGTGGTAAATTACATACACACGTCGGTCCTGGGCTTGGTATACATGTAGGTGTGTAGGACAAACAGAGGGCAGTATAATTGAAGAGGGGAAATTCCAAAGGCACTAAATCCCACTTTCAATAAAATATGATTCAACGATAAAAGTGCAAATAATATAAGCTTTGTTGCGAGTAATAAATTCAATAAGCAATCGAAAACCAAAACATGGTGCCTTTCATAGATATAAATAAACACCCCATTAGGCATGTACATACAAAGTGGCCGGGACAGATCTATAAACGTATTTCACCGGAAAATTAACAAGTGATTAGCACCTTTTAGATTAAGCTCTACTCATCTACATAATACATTAAAGGGGACCACAGGCAAAGGGACAACATATTATTATATGTTTTGGTACCGTTTTGTGATATCCAAATAAGGGGGGGGGGGGGGGATACCCACATTTTAGCAAAGGTTGTGTAATTCAAAACAAAGCAATTAATTTCCACCACTTACGGAACCACTGCTATTTCCTGGTTCATACGGGCCAAGCATTTGCGAGTGCGCCAATGCTTTCACGCGTACGTAAATAGATTCCCGATGATATCATTCGCTCTGCACGCATATTAGTCTACGGCAATTCAGACCGCATGAACGCATGGTGAGATGGCGATGCGTTTTCCATTTTTTTTTTCTTTTTTCTGAAAACAAATTTTTGTGAACTTGTGAAGGAAATGGAATACTAAAAAGATGGTACCTTTCTATAATAAGAATATTATTTTTTGGGTGGTGGTACCCTTTAACCTCTCATCATTCAGACATGCATTTCATCTCTATAGAATTGTTAGGGGGTTTTATTATGCATATTACTGGTAGATGAGTGAGGAATGATCCATGACTAGTCTAGCCCTGCGAAAATCGTCCTAATTATCCTTATTATGCACACCTACTGTACAATGTGGATACTTGGGCCTAATTCTTTTAAAGGGGACCACCAGGCAAAGAACAACAGTACAACACATGTATAGTTTTATGATTTGGTATCGTTTTGTGAGCAATATCAAATAGATTACCCAACATTTTGCAAAGGGGTGTGTAATTCATAAAAAAGCAATTAATTACCACCACTTACGGAACCACTATTATTTCCTGGTTCCGTATGGGCCAAACTTTTGCGAGTGTGCCATGCTATTACCGCGTACGTTTGGAGACAATAGAATCCTGGACGATTCGTTCGCTCTGGACAAATTAGTCTTCGCAATTCAGACCAATGAATGCATGCTTTAGAATGGTGATGCGTTTTCCAATTTTTTTTCTTTTTCTTTCTGGAAACATATTTTTGTGAACTTGTTGATGGAATGGACTACTAAAGGTGTTACCTTTCATTTATAAGAATATTATTTTTGGGTGATGGTACCCTTTAACCCGGACACTTGTACTAAGTCTGCAGTTTTATCACTGCATCAGCCTTAGCTCTAACCAGGGCTCAACTAGCACTAGCCCGGAGCAAGTAAAACTTGATGTTCAGACAGCTAGGTCGGCATGAGTGTTTCTGCTTCAATACAACATTTTACTGCATCTTGTGCAAATATATCCAGTTATCATGAAATTGGAAAAAATCATTGTCAATCACAATACATGATAAAATATGATTCAAAATATTGAAGTGGAAAAGGGATTTTACGTGGGAAAAAAGGGAATGTTTGGTGTGAATAGATAGACATATGCAGAAATGAATCAAAATACTATGCAAAGGATTTGGGCAGTTAATTAGACCAAATTAACAGCAAATTTTAAAACCTTATCTTTTTATAACACAAACAAGTATACATGTATGTATTACTTGTGAGAAACTTTGAATAGCAATTACAAAATTATATTCATAGTGCTATATAAAAATGTGTATGAAATTCTAACTAGAAATGTATGTAATGCCACACTTCTCTCGCCTTATTTCATTTCATTGTCTTTCACCATACCCTAGAATTATCACATTTTCATATTTATAAACAGATGGCAAGAAATCCATAGCAAAGCAGTGTCTATCCATACAGTACAATACCACACTTACCAACCCAAACTACGTAGGAATCTAATAAATATCAACAGATTGAATAGCGGAATGTTATTTTTTTCTCTACGAGCACGGCTGCTACAAGACCGAATTCCACGACCACCTGTTGTCATACTCAATGACATCACACACAAAAAGGAAAACACTGATTCTAGTTTTGTTTTGATCTCGAATCACCGTTAACCAGCTCCCCACCAGATGACTGCAATTCACATACAGATAATAAAGGTTACACCATGTTACTGTAAGGAATGGGCTAATCTACGTAGGCCTACGATTTTTAATCTTGTCCAAAAATAGCGACCCGATCGAGACGGACTGAGAGCACAATGACGCATTTCAATGCTACCCTCTTCATGGAATATGAAAAATCACTTGCGGCAGTAGACCGGCTACATGAACCATATAAGATCAAAATGAGAAATAAATGAATGACCTCCGATACACCGAATCAACGTGCACCCGCCCCCCTCCCCTATATCTGCATGCATGCATACATAGTCATAATCAAAACCGAGGGGAAAATTGAATGACCGCTGATACACTGTCCACAACTAATAATCACCCCAACCCCATCTACCCTCCCACATACAAAAAATAAACATCATAAACAAACAGACAGACAAACAAACAAACAAAAAGACAGGCGGACATATTAAATACCTGATGTCATGTTCCATTCATACTTTGGTATTCGATATGGTCGGCCTGCATGTGGGAGAACACAGAAGAAAACAATAAATTAATACAATAAATACAAAACAAATTTGATTTTTTTGTTTGTCCTTTCTGACCATCTGGACATACATATGTACAGTAAATGTACATGTATGTATATAAAAGAAGAAAATTCTGTATCTTACATAACAAATTTAAGTGATAATTCTACTCTTATCTGTATTCAACATTGTTGAATTACCACCACCTGTCCATTAACTGGTGGATGGTAGTACCAAGAGACAAGATGGCCCAAATTCTCATCATTGGCATGTCTTTAGACCGGGACTAAATAAACATAAATTATGTTAGTAGGCTAGTATGTTCCCAGGGAGTTGAGATGGTGCATATAAGTGTTTGGGACTGAACTGTTAATTATGATCAGGGATAATAATAATGAAAGCTGTTCTTCATTAGGCGCTATCTACATTTATAAGGTGCTATTAAAACACATCTAATTTATCATTATTATTATTCTAACCAGGAAGTATGTGTTTTCACTTTATAGTACCTACAAAGGGAACCCCATACCTCCTCCCAACCCAATAAAATGGCACAAAATAAATGAAAACTAAAAATGAAACAAAGGAAATACACAAAGCATGTCCAACCCCTCAAGCTCAACACTAGCACTTGCCCTGTTGCCCAGGGCAAGTCAAATTCCATAAATGCTTGAGTTTGGTTGCCCGATTGGACAACTACTATAATTTCTATTAACTATGAGAGAAAAAAATGTAATTCCTTGTGTGTAAATCTCATCTACAAACAAGAGAGAAATTTGACAAGCAGATCGAGCCACCTAGGATAATTAATTGTTCTTTTTTCACATTGTTATTAATGGGCAAGTAATCTGTTTGGGCAAGTGAAATTTTAAAAGTGCTTTTAGATGTCTCTTTTATGGTGATTGCAATCACGATTGGAGTTATTTTTCACTCCAATCTTGGTCCGGAGGTGTTTTCTAATTATGATTCACTGAAATCACAGAGCGAATCCGTAGTGTAAACGGCTTGACCTCCAAAACATGATTTGGGAGGCGGAGCTTACGTGACCTTACATGCACTTCCGCCGATAAACCGGGCGCTCTTCGTGATTGTAATCACAGCTTGCGAGAAGTCTTTTTCGTCGTGTAAAAGCAAGGCAACAGAATCACCGTGATTGTAAACACAATTCCAATCATGATTGCAATCACTTGTGTAAAAGGGCTCTAAGATTCATGATTTCACTTGCCCAAACGGACAAGTAGAAATAAAAAGTTAGTGTGGAGGCTTGCCCAAACCTAGATGAGCTGGCTAAAGCTACACCAGACAGATCTAGACAAGCTACATATCAGATTTCTGATCCTCAACTGAAGTATGTTTGTGTGCTCAGACAATATCATGCCGAAAACAAATTATAATGTCGAGGATATTTCATTGATAATCATATGAACATGATGCATGGCATGCATGCCTACGCAATTATTCTGGAATAAGAAATGTCAATGACTCGATGCTCATATTTCTCTCTACATATTATGTTCTACTATTATTATTATGATTCCTTATTATGTACATACTGTACCATCCCCCAGTTTTACCAAAGCATTATATATCCAGAGCTTTTTTCTTTTTGAGCTGGCCAATATTCGTGTAACTTATCTTCCAAGTATGTTTACTTCGATTCCGGGAGATGGGAATCTTAGCATCTGCAGGCTATTGTAATTAGGCCTCTTTCCAAATAAGTTTAAAGGAATCTAGTAACATTGTCAAAATTCACAAAATTTACTAGCAGTCCTCACATACAATGTACGTACGTCATTGTATTAATTACCAATAGAAGCATGGAACATGTTTCGTTTTTTTTTAATTTCCCTTTCATTACAAAGATATTTTATACGATTGAAGTGTTTAGATTTGTATAGACTGGAAAGTTATAACTATGTACAAAGTCAGTGCAATGAGTTAGTGCATATCACTCTGCATTTTTCGCTCATTACTTGGACATATTCCATTTAACATGAAATATTCACACATTACTCAGTGGACATATCAGATCACGATACACATTTTATCAACCATTCGTCAATTTTTGCACAAAGTATGTCATTAAATGCAGTAAACCCTGCTTTTAGTAGCCAACCTGCCTAAAGTGACCACTTAATGTGTTCCTCTCCAGAGAAAAACACTGTAAATTATTAAACCTGTCTATAGAGGTCACTTTGTTTCCTTTATTTGGTCGCTATACACAGGTTTGACTGTACTGAATTTCTAATAAGGTGCCTTTCAGAATACCATGTACCATCTTATATTTTAGATTTGTTTTATTAGTTAGCTTATTAAGAAGCTAGAATAAAAGCAACCAATTTGGCAAATATCCCAATAAGATAATTAGTTAATTCTTCAAACAAATATCAGTTTCATTGTGCCGTCCAAAATAATTACTAACGGTAAACCACATTGTTTTCCGTTTTTCATCTTATCTTTTCTAGCAACCAGGTTATAAGAAGTGAGCATCTGCCAGATGCATCCGACTTTAAGTAAACAATCTAATAAAATAAAGAGAGAGAGAGAGAGAGAGAGACAGAGGATGAAAAAAGGAGATAATTCATTTGAGAAACAAAGGTTGATGGACAAAACAAAATGCAACTTGAGTCTTTTCCCCATAATTGTAATCTTTGTTTTTAAAATGCAATACAACAGGTGATTAAAAAACAATTATGGTATAAATTTCCACTTCAGCTACTAGAATTAAAACAAGAATAAAGCAAGCCTTAATACAATAATTACTACATGTCGTCGTTTAATTCTTTCTTAGAAATACTAGAGAACATGCTGGCGGTTTTATACTAGGCATGGTTATCTGAGAAATGTCTATATCTGGAACTGTATCAAACTTCCTTCAAAAACAATTCTAAGAAACAGTCCACAGTATTAGCAATCACATCACACATGAATAATGAAAGTAATGTTCACTATGATTCAATTAGTAATGAAGGTACTGGCTATGTGTATTAACAACATTGGAAAGCTGGGCAAACCATATAGTTTATTAAAGGGATCCAACACCAAAACATTATTTTCTAAAGAATGAAAGAGAATAGTCTTAGTAGTCCATTAGACCCATAAGTTCAGAAAATCCAGTTTCCGGGAGGGTGTTGCATAAAGAGTGCGATTAATCGCGAGTCAGAAAACATGCGCACTTGAGTCAATCAGAATTGCGCATTTAGGCACATTTTCTGATTTGCGATTAAATGCAACTTTGCGCTTAATCGCAGAAACATTATTTAAATCAAAAACTAATCATCATACTAAAGTATGTGTTCATGGGTCTGCAGAAGAATACTAGTCTACTGTCTAGGATGTACATGTTCTATTGTCTCCTAATGTACGTGTGTCACTTACGGAACCCAAAGCTCTGTTCTGTTCTGTATGTTAGGGTGATTAATTGTATTGTTCATGTATTACACAACCCTTTACAAAGTGTTGGACATCAAATTATGGTACTTGAACATATAAGCCTGTGTTGTTATTTGCGTGGTGGATCGTCCCCTTTAAAGGGATCTAGTAACTTTGTTGAGATGTGCAAAAACTGATGAATGGTTGATGCAATGTATACTGTTGTTATCTCATATGTCCTCAGGGTATTGTGTGAAAATTTCAGGTCAAATGGACAATGTATGGCCAAGTAATGAGCGAAAATGCAAAGTGATATTGGGTGATATTCACCAACTCACTGCATTCACTTTGTACAGGGATGAAAATCTCGCCCGGAGATTTTCTTATCTAAATACTTCAATCATACATATCTTTGTAATGAAAGGGAAATTTGAAAAACCGAAAGCTGTCCCATGATTTTATTGTTAATACGAATACAACAAGGTATAAAGGAACCGCTAGAATTACAATTTTATTTTGAGGATTTGGACAATGTTACTAAGTCCCTTTAAACTATCTGTGCTTGCAGAATAGTCTGACAATTTGTAGCAAATCTATTGTTCGAGGGGGCTAAGACAAAAAAAATGAAGAAAAACAAGAAAAGCTAGTGAGATTCTATGAATATGGGACCCGTGTTTCCGTCTGTACACCTGTAGAATCCCAAGGTAGTCTGGAATGTCAAGGTAGCTTCCTGAACATGGCCCATGGGAAAGCTCGCAACATTGTTCTTTTGTTCTTCTTTTCTTTTTCCTTTGAAACATTTTTTCAAAAAAGCATAAAATACAAAACAGTATGTATTGTTCATATCATGTATTATGCATCATAGAATTATACAATTAATTTGTCGGGGGACAGGTTTCTCGCTATAAATCCCCCCTGAATTTACAGCTTTCCTGTGTTCCGACTGGAAGTTAACAGTGACAAAACACAGTTAGAAAAGGGTGTTTTTCTGCCACCTTGCTGGGGTCTGTATTTTCGTAAATCATATAATTTCACAAATATCTCAGGGTTGGAGGGAGGGGGGGGGGGGCTCCTACCCCTTATCACACACACGCACACACACACACACACACACACACACACATACACACGTACATACACACATACTTACAATCACACACACACAAAATAAAAATTCATATACGTTACAATTTAAAACATACAAAAAATACATTCTATTTGATTTGTCTGTTGCCCATTTGTTCTAAATACTGAATTCATCTTTTCAAAAAAATTAAAGCAAACAGGTCTTCAGAAGAAAAAAATATGCCTATTGCAGATAAAGCAAGAGTTGGTCATTTTTTAATTTCTCTATCCATTATACAAATATAGTGATTCATTCTCATTACTCACCGGGGAAAGCCCTATATTTTGAGATACACCCATCATAACCATTGTTAGCTTAGAAACCGCAGACAGGTAATTTAGAGCAAATAATCTAGTCAATAATATCTAGGGCTTTGACTGTAAACTGAAACCATACTGTACAAAAGCACACACAATACATTTCTAGCCAAGCCCAGCTTTACAAAGCAGTGTTAATGGCTTTACAAAGCAGTGTTAATGTTAGTCTGCAGATTAACGTGTCAATTCTAACAATGGAAATACAATGCATCCCCCCAGGATAAACGTATGATGAAAGAAAAAGTTATCATTTAGAAATCAACTCTAACAGAGATTATGAATATGACACACTAAACAAAATATCATACAAATCCAGTACATATTCTAGCAAATAATACAGAAGAATGATTAAACAAAATAGACTATTATATATTATGATGTATGTATACACAAACTAAATAATACAAATCTAGTGAATATACTAGCAAATAATAGAGGAATGAATAAAACAAATCGACTCAAATAGAGATTATGATACACAAAATAAATGGCAGTAAAAAATCTATCCCATTCTGCTAAGGGCATTGTGACTAATCAGCGTAATTACTATTTTCTCTGTTCAATAGAAGAATGAGATGAAAATTAATTCAAAATAATTATAATCAGAATTTGGGTCATAAAGGGTATTCCTCTAGGTAATGACATCCTTTATTTGAGCTATCGTAGACATACAGTCATATATCAAAGGCGTTGTCTACAATGACTTTCATTGTTAGCATTGTATGAGAAAATAACCGCAATTCACAGGTTTTTCGTGAATCACTCGTTTATACCATATTATAAAGCATTGTGTAATGGTGACTAAATTCTTCGCATGAACGCATTTTGGTGTCTCCCATTTCCATGTGTATGTTCACAGGGGTTCATCTAGGTGTGTTAATGCGCGATTAGATTATCTATAGGTATGACATCATTCACACCAATGCTACTTCTGAAATACATGTTAGATTGCGTTTTCCAGCATTTAAAACATCTTTTTGGCTGTATGTCAAATAATGATATGCATACATGCGAGTTGTATTTACATAGGTTCACATTGCTAATGATATGATTACAGCAGTACTAATTAAATATGCAATTTTCTAACCAGTGGTTATAAATTTTGCTTATAATTAAAATTAGTTAGTAAATTTAGAAAATTGCATTATATTTAGTGAGTATTGGTGCTCATGAATATGAATATTTATGAGCACCAGTGTTACTGCTAAATAAATGTGCAATTTGTGTACTATGTGAGAAATGATTGATGAATGCTACATTCAACATTAAGCTTTTGTCATGCCCTAGCCCAGTGGTATAAGCATTCCAACAGCACTTCAGGGTAAAAAAATAAAAAATACAATTTTTTTTTTGCTGTGAAAGTTGGGGGTGCGTTTTATACACAGAGTTTTACGGTACTTCAATTTTGTTTTTGATAAATGTTCTTAATTTATATTTCCCACAAAAGTTATTAATAATAATAATAATAATAATATCCTTGATTTATATAGCACCTATCACGATTGATAATCATCTCTAAGCGCTTTACAATCATATTATTACCCAGGTTATTGTAATATTTTTCTATGATATTATAGAGAGGAATACAATATAGGGGCACTGATTTTCCGCGATCGCGGAAAATCGCGGAATTGACCATTTGGAGAAAAAAAAAAAAAAAAAAAAAAAAAAAAAAAATCGTTTTTTTTGTTTTTTGTTTGTTTTTTGTTTTTTTTTCCTCTTTCTTTTTCGGACCCCGTTCCAAAGAAAACGAAACCGGGACCCGATGGTGACGGTGGGGAACCGGTGTGATCGACCAAACCAACTCAGCATTAATCATTATTAAATGAATTTTAAAGATATTTACTCTCTGGCCTGTGGTAAGTCCTTTCTGATATCAGGCAGGACACATTCCCCCCAAATTTTGATGATTTGTGGGTGAAAATCATGATTTTACCCTACTCATTAAATTTTGTATGGAGTTCTATGTAAACGGAATTTGCAGTTTTTCACATGTACAAAGTCTATGGCAAAATGGAATTTCTGTTTTTCAGGCAGGTAAAAACGGAATTCCTGATTTTCTGAAACGGAAAAGGCCTTTTTTTTAAACGGAAAATCAGTGCCTCTAACAATATACTGTATTAGAGTCTCAGATTATTCTGTTTTAAGTACTTCACATTCCCTAAAACATGTACAACTAATATGCAATACTATAACACTACAATTTCACTACTCGATAACAAAATATGCCAAGAATAGATTATCTTTAAAATTTTCAATATTTATACACCCAATAGAACTAGGTAATCAGACTTTGAAAGGTAGGTGTAATTTATTAGTATACTACATGATACCTTTTTTTCATGGCCACAAATTAAATGTGTGGTCTATTAAAGCTATCATGGGATTTCAGTACGGGAGCTGACGAACTGTAATTGAGCTTTTTATTAAAAGCATGATTGTACAACATGACCAAGTACACTGCTCTCTCATTATGATGTTTGGGTGGAGCACTTCTTCCCTCATTTTCCTAGTATTTCATAGTTCATGTACAAAACAATTAAATACAAAACCCCTTTTTCTCCTAGTATTTCACAGCATTTTTACTCTACCCTGATATGACTCATACAATTATTCTAGGGTGTGTACACAATCACTCATTGCCAATGAACGAGTAAAAAAACACACACAGACACACATACAGTCATAACATACATTGATCAGTCACACACAAAAAATCCACAAACACACAAAATACACATACAAACACAAAAGTACACACACAAACTGTATGAATAGACACATACACAAAAGGTACTAACAGAAAAACTTATATTAGTGCACACACAGACATACATGCACAAAGACAAACACACTAACTCAAGTAGACACACAAACATGTATATTCCATGCATATTCAAATTTAAAATACACACATTTGTACGTAAACATGCACACAGAAACAATAAAAAATGCATGCACATATACACTAACACACACACACACACACAAACATGTACGCAGAAAACCTTTCTTCGCTCTATTGCCCACAATCATCACGCAGACCTAGAGATGGTAGCAAACTCTTTTATCAATATTTAGGAGTGAGATATACATGCAGCAACACAACTAAACAGGTGTGAAAAGGCCATTATTTTTTATGACCGTGATCGCAGATTATTAGTGTGGTGTCACTTCACCCTATATAGAGACGTCTTTTATTCATTCCGACAGAAAAGATGCGAAGAGGAAGAAAAAAAAGAGGGGAAAAAATCAAGAAAGAGAAGATGATAGTGGAAATTTAGTGAAAGATACATGTATGAGAGCGGAGAATTACTCCAGTTAGTTTGCTGGTAACTCAGTGACGAGGGTAATGGGTTCGCTGGTCTTCAATAAGTAATGGCGCCCGGGGCACACGAGTGGAAGTGTGAGAAATGATACCATATCGCCTGTACCATCTTGTCGCACTCCAAGCAAAGAGGGCTCTCTCTATTATATCTCTCTCGCTTCATTCCGGTAGATTTTAATATCATCTCTCCGTTCATTCTGGTAGATTTTTAGTATCTCTTCGCTCACTTGGAGGTCTATATGTACACGAACCTCATGAATACTGCATCGTGTTTGAACACAAGGTTTAGTAGCGGAAAATGACTGTCTCAACCGCTCGATACGAAAGTAGCACATACTCACGTTCAGTCATACACTAGACTTATCTTTTAAAGAACTGAAAAATTGTCTAAGCTTAAAGTGCGCAACGTTTTGTGGGGTATTCGGTTTCAAAGTCATCGCCGATGAAACTGAAGACGTCATCAAATATTGGTCAATCTAAAACAAGCTTTGTGCCCTGTGGCAATTACATATTATGCATAAAGGTTAACATCATCCAGGAATGGGAGTTATGACAGGTTTCAAAATAACAGGCATCATTTTAATAAAATCTGTAAAATAAAAACAATAACAATTGGATGTATTATCAAATAATGATTTGATGGATCGCAGTACATTGCAAAACAAAAATGTGCTGGATTTGAATTAAGTTGTGCTATTTGAAATTAATAAGAACTTGTCTGTCAGAAAAGCACACACCTCCCCCCGCCCCCCCCCCCCCCCCTCCCCCATTCCCAGTACAATGTCAACAAATGAGAAGAAATAAAGATAAACCACAAACTTAGCACATTATTTTCAACATATATAATATATGCAAATAAAACAAATAAAAGTATTAGTACTGTTAATTTTTAAAAGAAAGCAGTTGTTCATAAATGCTCTATGTACCTGATCATGAACAAAATAAATTATTCCGGCATTAATTAACTTGTTCAATTTTTAATCATTTTGCGCCTCCCGTATGACTAGCACCATCCTGTCAAAAACCATTACATTGTTTCCTCCCAATTTCAAATCAAGACATCATCAAATGCACTGGACCCTGAATTATATTCAATTTCCCTTTCTGGTCGCCATCTTTATTATCATCATCTCCTTTTTTGTTGTTATTAATATCTCCCTTTCCCTTCCCAATTTTCCCCCCTTCCTCTCCGTTCCGTTACGCTCCGTGGACGTGTCAAAAGCATGTTGTGCATCCTGACAAAATTAACTAGGTGCATCAAGACCTCCAAAAGCATGGGCACTGTGAGCCTAGCTGGGTCGCTCGCCGACGACAAACAAATTGGACGGGAGAGATAACGACGTTTCTGGATCACGCACAACGGTTGGGGTTGTTGGCGACCGTGCCAGTGACAGAGCGGGCCCGGCCAAGCACGTCGAAATGAACTTTGATGCATGGCGGCGTGCGGCGTTGCAGAGCACCAATGCCAATCTGATGATGATGATGACCAATTAGGGTTAAAGGACCTTACCCCATCTGTTTGGGTTAGGGTTAGGGTTGGGAAGTTGAACTGGATGAATTATATACAGTATGTAGATGTTGAATTACTATATATCATTCAGTTTGTAAGCTTTTAAAGATACATGAGAATATTCATGTTGTGGCACACCAATGCCAATCTGATGATGATGATGATGACCAATTAGGGTTAAAGGACCTTACCCCATCTGTTTGGGGAAGATGCGTATTGCACTTGTCACGAGGGTATAGGGAAGTTGAACAAGGAAATGAACTCTAAATATTGATGTTGAACTATGACAGTGAACAAATTATAATACATGTGAGGCTCAAGGCGATTAAGCCCCCCCAAAAAGCCTAAAAAGAGCCCTAGAAAATTTGCATTGAGTTCAGTGCAAAATGAATTTCAGAGTGATATTTTCATACTGACATTTGTGAAAAGTAGTCCCATACAAAATAATTTTCACCTGAACTATTATGATACTCAAAATTAAGTTTAAATACTTTGATACACATGTACATTTTCAACTTAATTCATCCTGAAATAAAGTTGTTTTTTATGTTCAAAATCTGTGTATTTCTTGTTTAATGTTAGGGGCACTGTAAACTAAGCAGTTTCAACTGCAACTTTACTATCTACATAAGATTAGTGACAAAGTAAATTCTATAGCTAAAATCATATTTGTATATCAACCAATATTTCTATAACATCCTATTGTTTACTTTAAAGTTTCATTGAAAAGCATTAATTAATTCTTGTTTTGTTTTGTTTTTAATGTGCTTCCAAGTTTTGATTCTTAAATTATTTTTAATTCACAAGCATGGCTTAGCGAGTATTTTTTCGTATATCTCCCTTCAAAATTGCAACCTGTATGCATCCTGGAGTACAAAAAGAAAATCACCATCTTGAAATACCATGCCCCTTTAATAATTTACCAACACAAACTCAATTGAATGATTGAGGAAGCCTGGTTTCACAACATACTATGCCAGTTATAACTACCTCTACCAGTACCAAGCCCTCACATACATGTACATGTCCATGAAACTACCTGTGTGTTGTATACACGGGGTCTTGCCACAATTTTTGTAACATCTGCCTGCAAAAATGAGCAATTAATTTGACACAGAGGAGGCGCAGGAGATAGATGGTAATGCCACTGATCATGGTGACACGAAAGGACCCCGCTGCTACGGTTCACTTTAATACAGGGTTCAGGAGCATCTAGAAAAGTGCAAAGTTCTCCTAACGCCTTCAATTTTTAACCTGTACGAAACGGGCTCTCCCTTGACTTTATAAATTACACATCCAAAAATTCTCACCATATACTTGTGTGTTGTAGATCCTCATTAGTTAGTGGCCAATACAGAGTGTCTAGCTTATTTCTATTGGCCAAATGAAATTTCAGGTGGCCATTGGCACCCGGGCCACTGCTAAGGGCGAGCCCTGCTGGTCCCCAAAATACTTGGGCTGAGATCTATAATGCAGAATGCATGTTATACTAAAATCAAATCGTCTTGAAAGGTTAGCATAAAATGGGATTATTTTCTCGATCTAGGTTGCAACCAATAATATTATTCATGTTCTACCCTTTACCCCCCCCCCCTCCCCTCCACTCAATGTTAGCCCAAAGAATGCAAAGTTCTGCTCGTGGGCAACAAAGACAAATAATATTATTCATGTTCTACCCTTTACCCCCCCCCCCCCCCCCCCCTCCCCCTCCACTCAATGTTAGCCCAAAGAATGCAAAGTTCTGCTCGTGGGCAACAAAGACAAATAATATAATTCATGTTCTACCCCCCCCCCCCCCCCCCCCCTTACCCCCTACACTCAACAATGTTAGCCCAAGGAATGCAAAGTTCAGCTTATGAGAGACAAAGACTAATAATATTATTCATGTTCTATCCCCCCCCCCCCCTTACCCCCTACACTCAACAATGTTAGCCCAAGGAATGCAAAGTTCAGCTTATGAGAGACAAAGACTAATAATATTATTCATGTTCTATCCCCCCCCCCCCCTTACCCCCTACACTCAACAATGTTAGCCCAAGGAATGCAAAGTTCAGCTTATGAGAGACAAAGACTAATAATATTATTCATGTTCTATCCCCCCCCCCCCCTTACCCCCTACACTCAACAATGTTAGCCCAAGGAATGCAAAGTTCAGCTTATGAGAGACAAAGACTAATAATATTATTCATGTTCTATCCCCCCCCCCCCCTTACCCCCTACACTCAACAATGTTAGCCCAAGGAATGCAAAGTTGTGCTCATGAATGACAAAGAGTTATAATATTATTCATGTTCTACCCCACCCCCCCCCCCCTCCACTCAATAATGTTAGCCCAAGGAATGCAATGTTCTTCTCATGAGCGACAAAGACTAATACTATCATTCCTGTTCTACCCCCCCCCCCCCCCCCCCTCCCTCTCCACTAATGTTAGCTCAAGGAATGCAAAGTTCTGCTCATGAGCGACAAAGACTAATAATATTATTGGCAAACACTTCACAGTCTTCCATCCAGAACAAAGCTAGGGCACGTGGCTGCATGCAACCACAAAGTGGATTAGCATACAAAGGCTTCACACCAAATACCGTATTGATTACTTCATGTACACACACACACTTTGCATTAACAAAGCTCATTATTATTCCAGTTTATTTTAAATAGCAAATTTGGCACGAAACCTGCTTTGTTATGTACAGACTAATTCATTAACATATTGCTTCCATTCTATAATTTTTGTCTTTGGAACCGGTACAATTTTTAAAATGCATACATTTCAATAAAGATTCTATGCAATTTAACACCATACTGACTTTTATCTGTACTGTAAATATACTCTTCAATATTAGCAATGCTTACTCTACCAATTAATATTCTTGGGCCAACATGGGGTTTCCTATAAACTATACTACAACAATGCGGTGAAGCCTGTGATCCAAATGGAGCAATTCAATAACCAAATAGGAACAATGCATCGCTAGGTAACAAAAAGAAAACATACATGTGCTGCTATGTTAACTGATCTGTATCAAATTAAATTTTCGTTGACTCATATTAAATGGAAACAAAAAAACAAGCAGAACAGTTTGTCCTTTTGCACATTTTTGTTGTTGACATTGTTTGAGATGTAAATGAATCAATGAGAAAAAAATCTGCCAACAAAAATTTCAAAAAAGCGCTACTTCAAGTGGATGGATGGAATAGACTGGTACCCAAAACCTTATCCAGTTTATCAAATTATAGACATTATTTTTATAAAGTTTGTTCTTTGTAACAAACACACATCGACCCTTTTTATTCATGGAAACAAATCTTCCAAAGCAAATCCTCCAACAAAGACTTAAAGGGGACCACCAGGCAAAGAACAACACATTATTATATGTTTTGGTACCGTTTTGTGATATCAAATAGATACCCAACATTTTGCAAAGGGTTGTGTAATTCATAAACAAAGCAATTAATTTCCACCACTTACGGAACCACTGCTATTTCCTGGTTCCATACGGGCCAACCATTTGCGAGTGCGCCAATGCTATTCACGCGTACGTTTATAGACAATAGATTCCCGGGCGATTAGTTCGCTCTGCACACACATCGCAATTCACCGCACGCATCGCAGTCTTCGCAACTCAGACCGCATGAACGCATGCTTTAGAATGGTGATGCGTTTCCATTTTTTTTTCTTTTTCTGGAAACATATTTTTGTGAACTTGTTAATGGAATGGAATACTAAAGATGTTACCTTTCTTTAATAAGAATATTATTTTTGGGTGGTGGTACCCTTTAAATGTAGAGCTCTTACAAATGTATTAATATGGGTACCCAAAACCCCATCTTATCTAGTTTATACAATTCTAGACACTATTTTCACAAAGTGTTTTTTCTGTTCTTTTATTTTTGAATCAAACCTTTTTGTGACCGAAACAAATATTCAAAGGCAAATCCTCCAACAAAGATGGCATGGGTATATTAAAAACCTCATCGAGTTTAGAGTTTTCCAAACTCTATTTTCAGAAAGTTTTTGTTAAGTTTTTGGTTTACTGAAAACAACCTTCTTTTTTTTTGTCCAAAACAAAGAAGGCACACTTGGTCCAACACAAAGATCTGATGCTCTTTATTGATTATTGCAAACCTTGCTTCTGTTTTATTATACAAATAGTGCATGGTTTGGAGTTGAATATACCAGAATAGACAACGATACATTTTTAATTTCTCGAGAGCGATTATATTGCATCGAGGCCGCAGGCCGAGTGCAATATAATCGCACGAGAGAAATTAAAAATGTAGAGGTGTCTCTTGTGGAATATTTAACGACAAGAAGCATGTACTATTTGTTATATAATATGATTATTTTGAGGAACTAATATGGTTATCATGTTGATAAACCCAAATTGACCTTGCTCAAATTGTGAGTGTTCTCTCCAGCCATTAGCGTCTTTTCGCTGTGCGACGGGAGTGCGGCTACGGGGGATTTAAATTAGCTTTGATCGTCCCCGTACTGTGGCTACCGTCGCGATCTATTTGCAGTTTCGCAATTCTGAATACGCGGGAGTTTCACTCGTTCCATTTATCATGCATGTTGTACTATAAGCATACGGTATAGACAGTACAAATCACAACATACTGTACTGTGCATGCAGCGCGTGTGTACGAATCAGTGCATGAAACACGTGAGGCAGCGAGCCTCGCCGTCCAAGCGCTCTGATTGGCTGATCACGTACCCGCGTAGCGGCTCTACGCCCGACGTTAATTCGGCGAACTACCGTCCTAGGTTTGGCCGCTACGGGGAAATTTTCGTTCTGAGTGCGACCCCCCGCTAAGATTAGCGTTGTAGCCATAGTCCCGTCGCCGAGCGAAAAGACGCTATTGTCGGCCCTGCGTACTGTGTTAAGTGCCAGCGCGTATTAGAAATAATTGCGCGCTCTGCGCATTTTCCCCATTCAAGAACAAGCGCACAAGAGCACATTACGCACTCCAAGGCAATCCCCTGCGCAGCTCGTTTGGCTCTCTATGGTCAGTTTGTACATACTGAAAAGTTATAATACATATGTATTATAACTTTACCATTGATTATACCGGATTAAGCATCGGTAATCAACCAATGGGAATGCTCAATTTACCTTCATTATGACGTCATCATATTATATAAGCATATATCAGACAGATGTTTGAGAGGAGAGGAGGGGGGTGGGGGGGGGGGCATCTTCCTTAGAACAGGCAGCTTTGTCTTAAAAAGAAGTTCAAAGTGTAATATGTAATGCCCCTTCTGTCATGATTCAAGGCACAAGTTTACAAACAATGAGTGTAATCCTGTTAAATAACTGGGAGGTAACATATTTAGTTTCCAAATAAGTACAATGTATTTTATTGATTTTGAAATTGATTTTTTTGGGGCTCTCTCTTTGGAGGCCTTGGGTGAAAAGTGGGCCCAAGGCAGGTCATTAACAACTTGGAGACTGTGGAAATGAATGGTACACACTCTGGGTACACCATTTATTACAGTATTAGCCACTTAAACAGTCCAAACTCAGTACTTGTAAAAAAAAAAGCTTTCAAATTAATGTTGGATGAGGCAATCAAAATAGATGATTTATTAAATTTTGCTTGCCCGACATCAATTTAAGTTAATAATATATATTTTATGCAAGAGTAATGTAAAGGTAGAAATATAGGATACATGTACAATGAACATGTAGTGCACAATTTGAAAACTATAAACTTACAACTTATAGAAGTCCTAAAATGCCTGCACTCTTTCATTGATTGAAGAAGCCCCATCACAACTAATCTCTCTGGGAGGTATTAAAATGAGTGCTTTAAATCGCCAACTGGTTCTCTTTTTACTACCATGGTGTAATTAACTTTTTGCCAACTATGGAACAAAGAACTTACAAGTAGGCTATTGACCTCCATCCTGTATTCTACTTTGATCTGAACATTTATTTATTAATGCATTGCATGAACATGAATGTATGTTTGTATAATTTGTACTTTTTAATATTTTAATAATTTAATAGTTAGATATTCATATTTTATTGTAAATTTAATTCATTTCAGATTTGTTTAACGCAAGACAATTTTCAAGAATTTGCCAAATAAATTACATTAATTCATCTTGAATTTCAAAGCTGTATTATGATTTTGTTTGTTAAATGTTGTATGTATTTAAGATGTGACATTATTTGTCTTTACTTTTTACATGGGTAATGGATTTGGAAAACCTCTTCTGATTTGCATTATGATTATTTATATGTAAATATATATATATAAAGAAAAAAAGTTAGTAACAGAAGAACAAAAGAGAAAATACCACTATAACTTCATATCTTACCAAGACAACATTTGTGCCTCAGTCTTTCAGTTTGAGTATAAAGTCGCAATGGGGGTTTAGTACATAGAGCACCAAAATCATAAAAAATTGTCTTTGGCTGAAAATTTCAACTTTACGGAATTTGATACCTACATGTGTCATCTACATTCTCTGAAAATTTCATGTCCTAATTCGATTGTTTTATACCAAAAATAATGATTTTTCTGAGCAACCTTCAATTCGGTTTCGGCCTGAAACTCGGTTTATCATCGCTGGCTGTTCATGATCGATCGTTTGTGCATTGATTGAGCGGCACCCGACCGCTGTGTGCGAGCTAGCTGAGCCGGAGCGGAAAGCGCTGTGATTGGTCAGACTGACCTGA
Source organism: Echinarachnius parma (assembly GCA_037951105.1). Lineage (NCBI taxonomy): Eukaryota > Metazoa > Echinodermata > Echinoidea > Clypeasteroida > Echinarachniidae > Echinarachnius > Echinarachnius parma. The sequence goes on along the minus strand of JBAMJV010010558.1, from coordinate 75,947 downwards.
ATAGAGTTGTACTGGGTATGTACGTTGTGTTCATTTCCGGATAGCGTGCGCGACCTACTGTATAATACCGCATTGAATCGCGCCTTGTTATGTAAATTCTGTAGCTAGCTTTTCCTCGCATTATCAAAGCGCATCGTGTGCAGCCTACCGCATCCTACTGTATTGAATCGCGCTGTGCGGCTTACCGGTACCGGTACCTACCCTATTGAATGACATGGTACTGCGTGCATGCAAAATACGCCTCCCCGGTGCGAAGTTCATTGTGTATAGTTCAATGTTGCGGTAACGATCGGGCAGGATGAATGAGCAGGTGGGTCGATATCGCCCGACCAGCGAGGACTGAAGTTACCGCTCTATTGTACCATTCATTGTGATCGAGGGGGTCATGCCAGCTAGCCCGCCGGGTTAAATTGCATGCAATTGTACGAAACTGGAGCGGCTTTGTACAAATTTTACTGTATGTTAACAATAAACTGCGCATGCGTTATATTGTTTGTTGATAACGCTATTTTCACGATCGATTGTGAAAACGAACGGTCAAACCGAGAATTTGTTCAACCGCTCGCTCGCTCTGTGAGGTTTGTTTTCTGAATGGATGCGAAACTTTAGAAGCGATTTTCTCTGTTGTTTGACAAATAGCTGAGCTCTGGTCCGCGTTATTAAATTGCGTTTTTCTTTCCTTCATGACAATTATATGTAGCAAGTTATATATCATTTTAAAGCTGAAATCCGAGAGAATTCAAAACACTAAAAATCTCAATTTTGATATTGCCGATGAATTACCCGAAGTGACAGAGGGGGACACATTTGTCCTACAGGCCATTTTACACAACACTAGTTTGGCATGTTTCAGTTTGATGCATTTATTATTTCTCTGCAGATGCATTCACTCTGAACAAAACTTTGCATAATTTCAGTTCAGAAGTTTGAGATTTTTTTTAAATTAATAAATCAACATGATATGGAAAATGTTAATGCAAAGTGTTTTGACCAGATCTATATTGAAATTCAGTTAGATTAGTTTATAAATAAAAGCATGACAATGTCAATGCATCGCTTGTTACTTAAAATTAAATTGTAACTTTCCAGTATTGCTGCAGGGCTCGGCAATAGAACTTGCCCATGGCAAGTACAATTTGGTGTCGGGCAAGTACAATTTCATAAATTGTCCAGTTTGCTTGCCCTATCGAGCAACTAAATAATTGTCCAAATGTGAGAAAACAACGTAATTCATGTATTAATCTCATCTGGAAGAGAGCAAGTAAATGATTTTGGGGCCAGTAAATATTCAAAATTCATGATATTACTTGCCCAAATACATAACAAAAGTTAAAGGGGAGGCTTGATTGTTGTAAATATTTTCCAAGGGCTTTGCAGATCTGAAAGCCGAGTAGCATTCCCTTTCCATTACTGAGGTGATGATACACACCATGTTTACTTGATGTTGATAACATTGGTGTTATCTCATAAACACGATGTGAGCTACAATTTATACAAACCTCCACACTTAACTATATTTTTTCTCTACTGGCCCGTTCGGGCAAGTAAAATCATGAATTTTTTCACATTTCACTTGCCCAAACAGAAAAAATTACTTGCCCGCTTACTTCTAAATGAGATTTAAACATACAAGTAATGACATTATTCTCTTATAGTTAACCAATAATTTGATTGCCCGATTAGGCAACCAAATAAGGCAATTTATAAAAATTCACTTGCCCAACATCAATTTTTACTTGCCCCAGGCAATAGGGCAATTGCTAGTGTCGAGCCCCGATTTACACCTGGGATTAGATTTTAATCCTAGTATTACTCTAGTGCTTCCTCAATATGCATTTCCTCCCACTTATGGGCTGATTCTCATTATCCTCTTTATAACAGTGAGCATAGTCATCGCACAATTACGCTAATTAGCTCTATGTGGATTAAGTGCTTTAATACCTAAAGGCTCTCTTAGGCTCTCTTAATCGCATTAATTTAACCCCTTCTTACACAGACTTTAAGAATGATCCTCCTCTATTAACCTGTTCACTACTAGATTTTGCAATCCCCATAGAGTTAATACAAGGCCCACCAGGTTCCCATTGGCTATCAGATGGGATAATTATTCATTTCAGTCATTCACTCACTACATGACTACAAATGATCAAGGGTTTTGAAGAAATCAAGCAAGAAATTATTACTGAGTTTGCATACTGTCTCAAATACGAGACTAAAGAGAATGCGAGAGACTCAAGTTAAACTGAAAAGGTATGTTTCCATCTTGAATTACAAATTTCATGAAGACCTGTAACGGCACACCCTAAAAGCATGAAGGCATTCCGCGGAATACACAATACGCAATTAACAGTCTCCGTTTTGCGGAATACATGATATCTAATTACGATATCACTTTGTAGAATACAAAATGATGTAATTACTCCCTTTTAACAAGGCCATAAATTGTTCATCTTGTTCTTTTTCTTTTTGGGCATCCCCACTGTCCCTCCCACCAGTCAAAGGGGAAAGCGGTCTCCATGCCTTTCACCCGCACATATCAATTACACTTCAAACTCATGCCGACACTCAAGTGTGAGCCGCACTCACAAATGGCAATTATTGTTTCAATCGCAAATTGACTGTGAGGTCTATAGCAGCAAAAAAAAAAGGGGAAAAAAAGAAATGAAAATAGGGAGAGGGAGAAGGGGGTTTAAGTGCTGAGCAGCAAATTCTGTCAGACGCACGCATGCACACGCACAGGGCATGCGATTAGGAGGGTCGGAGTAATCAAGTGAAAGTGTTAGGGAGGTAAGGGTCTAAGGGATGAGGGGTAGATACAGCAAAGGGGTAACCAAGGGGAGGGAAAGGGGCGTTAGTGTGCACTCCTGCAAATTCTGTCAGACGCACGCACGCATTCACACACACAGGGCATGCGATAGGGAGGGTTGGAATAATTTAGTGAAAGTGTGAGGGGTAGATAGAGAAACGAGGTAACCAAGAGAAGGGAAGAAGGGCGTTAGTGTGCACCCCTGCAAATTTTGTCAAACACACGCACCAACCATGCAATAAGGAGGGTGAGGTAATCATGTTAAAGGGTCTGGGTGTGTGCGGGGGAAGGGAGAGGGGAGATAGTTATATGACATGGGGTAGATCCAGCAAAGAGGTGCACTCACAGAGTGGTAAGATAGGGGGGACTGGGGTGACCAAAGGAAATAAGGAAAAAAAGGGGGAGTTTAGTTTGCAACCCTGTAAATAAAGGATGAGGGGTAGATACAGACAACTAAGGGGATGGAAAGGGGCGTTTGTGTGCACCCCTGCAAATTCTGTCAGGCAAACGCACGGGGCATGCGCTTAGAAAGTGAGAGATGGGTAAAGGATGACGGGTAGATACAGAAAAGGGGTTACCAAAGGAAGGAAAGAGGGCGTTAGTGTACACTCCTGCAAATGTTGTGAAATGCCCGCACCAACTATGTGATTAGTATGGTTGGAGTAATCAAGTGAAAATGGACAGATATAATGTTTACAGCAAAGTGTGCACACAAACTAATCATTATAATGTTAGGGGGCTATAGGGGCTATAAGGGGGGGGGGGGGGGGAATCAGCAACTGGGTCACCAAGGGAATGGATAAGGGATGTGCACCCCTGCAAATTCTGTCAGACACAAACATGCTCAGGCACACAGCATGCTAATAGGAAGGCTGGGGTAATCATCTTAATATTGTATACACACGAACAGATAATAATAGGAAAGGGGCAGAGGTAACCAAGGGAAGTAAGGAAAAAGGGGGGCAAATACAGCAAAGGGGTAACAATTTCACCAGGGGAAGTGAAAACGGGTGTTAGTGTGCACTCCTGCAAATTTTAGGAGGGCTGGGGTAATCAAGTGAAAGTGGAGGATACATCACATGAGAGGAGGGTAAGGACGTGAGATAGAACTAGATACTGCCAGGTACATGCCAGAGACAAATAAGTATTTGGCGGAGGATTCACTAGCTAGCTAGCTGGCTGGCTGGCTGGCTGGCTAACTGGATGGATGGATGGCTCTAGTGATCGCGTTCGAGACTGCAGAGTGAGTTGCACACCTCTGCACGGCACCGGGGCAAATTAATACGATTTGCATTAAACATGGGTTCAGTCAGCCGCGTCGTCACCATATGCCCCGGGGAACGTGCCTGGGGAAGCCGAGCGGGGATACAAAAACGGGCAAACGTAAATTTTGTCTGCGGGAGCACACCAAGCAAACCCGCAAGTGGCTAAAAGTCCGCTAAACTATCCCCTCCGGGCATGCATGCCTATGCTGCGTGAATTATCTAGGCAATTGATTATCGTCAATTTTTAACCATCCCCATAATACACCAGGAGCGGTGTTTACTTATTCAATAAACTGGAGGCACAATTGCACACCACCGTCGTAAAAACAGTTTCAGAGACAAAACACACAAGGGACTGATGAATAATTTTGCAGTCAACCAGCTAGTAATTTTACAAGTGTCCATGTCAATTTAATTCATCATTTTATCATAATTAGACCTTTTTTCTTCCTGCTTTCTACATGAATGAGTATCTTCATATTTATCATGAATACAGGAGAGGCGATTTCTAGAATGATATTCCCAGCAGCATTTGTCATTTACTCACTGAACATTCTAGAAGCAAGACAAATAATAAATAATATCACTTTATTTTTTTTTTTTAAAGACACAAGTAGTAGGTTTTGCATTTGTGTACGTTCTTAGAAGTGCCTTGAATATTGATTGTTTACCACAAAAATTAATATTTTAACACACATAACCATTTGATTCTACTATAAAACTCTTCAAATACACAGTATGATACATACTGTCTCATTGCCAAAAAATGCATTTTCTTCCTCATACGACTTGAACGAAAAACATCTTGTTAACATCAATTAGTTTCCATTCAGTCCTTGAAAATACCAACGAGATGTGATATCACAATGAAATGACGTCGCGCATATGTAAATTCATTTGATATACACCAAGCCGCCTCCACACTATCTTTTTTCTCTAGTGGCCCATTCAGGGCAAGTAAAATCATGGATGGTCAAATTTTACTTGCCCAACTAAATAATTTACTTGCCCGCTTACTTCTTAGATGAGATTCAAATGTAATGAATTGAATTACATTCTACTCATTGTAGCTGCAGAAATATAAGTAGCCCAATCGGGCAACCAAACAAAACCATTTACAAAATTTTACTTGCCCAACATCAATTTTTACTTGCCCCAGTCAAGGGGGCAAGTGCTAGTGTCGAGCCCTGCAAACACACAAGTCCTAGTTGCATTGTTTGTGTGGACAAGTAGCAACGGGCAACATTTTCTCCCCTACTGTAGTCATTTGGATTTAAACTCTTTGGGAAACGAACACGAGATATCTTCAGCTGAAAACGAGAATGCCTGTTCTTTCAAATCCAAATCATTTATAAAGGAGGGCTATAATTAAAATAATTTACAATTATGACACTACGGCAGTCTTTTACGTACCTGTAAATTTCATTTGGCATTCATCATGCATGCATTGTGCGAGGGTGTGAGTAGCAGGGACCGAGCAATGAGTAAGGTCTCCTCCCCTACTATATATACCTCTGCCGTGGTCGTTTGGGCTAATGGTGTCATGTCACGTAGCCTGAATGGGTGGCTTGCCATGCAGGTGATGGATGGAGCTTGGTAACTTCCCCTGCATCTAATAAATAATAATAATTATGATGATAATGGTAATTATGATAATAATAATAACTGTACTGGTTTCCCCTAGGTGATTTATTATACACAGGTTGACTGTATTATTAATACTTACATAAAAATCATAATATCTTGAATGATAATAAACAGAAGGCCAAATTTTACCTGGAAGATCAATTGAAATGTATTTATAATTTTGTTTTTTTCTTCATAATTCTTATGTTTTCTACGTTAAATAATTTGATGACGACGATGACAAAGGATGATGATTATTAATACTACGATAAATCATAATTTCTTGAATGATAATAAACAGAAGGCAAAACTTTACCTGGAAAATCAATTTAAATGCATTTATTATTTCATACGATCATTTTTAGTGGGACGGTCCGTACAGAGGTTGTTGACTTCGGAGACATCGAGAGGCCACATCTAATTCCATTCTACACCCTTCCTGAAGTTTACTGCCTTTAGGAAACATGAGATGTCATCGGCACATTATTCATCCTTCCAATGTGAAATTGATATCACTAAGTAGGTTTAATTAGACTAATTAGAGAGCCATTAATTGTATTGCTACTGAAGCTATCATCATTAATTCGTATTTTGTTGTCTGTCAATCTAATTAATGTATCAATGCCAATATCTTATGTTTGTCTGGGGTTACCAGGATCAAGTCTTTTCAGTTTATTTTTGTATCCCTTTGTATCTCAGGAACTACTGAAGTACACTCTGAGTGATGCAATTTTGACAAAGGAAGTGGCCAATGATAACTTGGCCAATGATACATTTTGTCAAAGGATTTGACCAATGGCAAAGGATTTGACCAATGACTTGTAAGTTTGGGTTCAATTGGTCAAACCAGTCATAGTGGACAACTTAACAGCTAATAGCAAAGAACACTGAATCATGCATATTTGCAAGTTGAATCTAGTAAAATAATTTATCTGTTCTCTGTAACAAAGAGTAATTATAATGATGATCGTTGTTTTGTATGAACATTGATGTTGCTATTTGTACTTAAGATTATTGTTTTAATTAACATTTATAACAATTATTATTTTTCTTTAAACTTAATTTATTGATAACATAAATCATAATTAACCTGGACTAGACTATTTGGTTTTGGCATGTCATGAATGCATTCTCTGTAGACCCGAGCATGTATTTTCGGAACCAGTCCTGTATGGGTTAAAACCTTTGTTGCAGCCAGTAATTTAGTGAGATTTTAAAATCTTTTGGGGGCTCTATACTCCAGTAGCTACACATAAACGTGCAAGCACCAACATCCATCACATTGTACACAATATAGGGGATGGAAACCTTGTCTTATTACAAGACAGTTGCTTTTGTCATCAGCAGGCCTGTAGTTAAGGAAGCAGGGAGCGATTCAGCGAAAGCTCGAAGATGACGCAGGACCAGCCCTATCCACAGATCTCTAGATTATGCTCCTAAAGATAAACCTTTATGGGGTGAATGCAGAGTGTGTGTCTGTTCTGCTTTTATGCCCTTTTAGATTACAGTCTAACCTGTCTATAAAGACCACTCATGGCCATGGGTGACACAAAAAGTGGTCTTTAAAATTAAATACTAAAGTAGACCTGGGATTTGTATGGTCAGATTTGTTTACATGTACACTGCTTCATGAGAAGTAAAGATTTTGTAAAGATATTTACAGGCAGGTGGTCTTTATAGACAGGTGGTTACTAGATTCTTATTCCTATTCTAGTTCCTGTATTTATAAAGACCACCTGTTTTACGAAGGCTACCAGTCATGATTCCTTAGAGTTAGACACAATTTACATGTATATGAACCCATCTATAGAGACCACCTGCGTACAAAGACCACACATTTCTGTCTCCCCTGGATGTTTTTTAAAAAGACAGGTTTGACTGTATATATATTATCACGACACTGATGAGTTAAAAGCCAATGATTGGAATAACCTTGGTAACAAGTCAGGGCCGTTTTTGAGTCGCTCAACCCTGGACGCTCACTGGGTCCCGTTCACACTTGAGTAACCATGCTCGTATTTTGGAACCACCACTCCAATCAAAATGTCATCATCGTTTTCTCGCAAAATTTGCATCAAACTGACACTGCTCTCAGGCCATGCAACCTGCACTTATAATGTATTTTCTCATTTTGTTCATTGATAGTGTGCGTACGTGCATCCTTGGGTGAGAGTAAGAAGGGCATTAAATCAATTTTGGGATAAAATTGAAGTCTGCATACCACCTTTCACGTCCCTACCTTCTCTTTATGATGCAAAAATGTCTGATAATCATTATTTCAATTTGTGGGAATATTTATACAAAATATGAGAGCTAAATTGGGTTTCTACAATGCTCCTTATGGCCCGGTCAGATATCAACGGATATCGGAAACGTATGCCCAACGAATAGACAATTTGCGAAATTAGATTATCCGGTGATGAAAGTCGTCTCCACTGCTTCATGTACAAAACATAGAACAACGTACATCACCGGACAAGGAACGGACAAGAAACGTATAGAACGGATGGAAAATTTAGCTCTCCATTTGACATCCGTTTGCGCAATCCGTTGATATGTGACCGGGCTATTAACTTTAAACATGATTATCTCAAGTACAATAAGTGACAATTAGCACCCTTCTCTCTATCTCTCAACTGACAACATGTAAATGTACCTAGTTTAACATTAAGTCATAAAAAAGCCATTATAGGTCAATGATGGTTGATATTTAATTGACCATGACTATTAGCACTACCACTGCAATCAAAATATAATTTGGGTTTTCTTTCAAATTTGCACCAATGTTATTGTAATCATAAAATTATGTATCTCCATTCAGTCTTAATTTCTATAAATCATTAAAAAAATCTCCTTTAAAATTAAGTCATTACTCATTTACCATAGGTCAATGATGGGTCAGTCTTGACTGCCTAAGAGTCCAATAAAGATATCAAGTTATACAATTATATACAACTTCAATATATTACAATTGTGAAATAAAATAACATTTACATCAGTTTAAAACCATCCCTACATAACCGGGATCTGAGCATTAAAGCAGTTTTAGCCATTTGTACAAGTCATTTGAACAGTAGTTTTGAAGTCACCAGAGATGCTAATTGGCTATGGCTTATGTATTTTTGATAAACCAAAATGATGTACATAGGGATCATAATTTCTTAAACAATTCAAAACAAATTTAAGTGATTAATTGATCTGGCATAGCATATTTTACTAGATTAGTCACAGAGGAAATGCTGTGGAGCTATTGTCGGTTTTTTTTATTTTATGGAATGTTGTAGCCTCAGCAAATGTTGCTGAAGCATATGACACAACACGCGGTACCCCGGGGTACCGTTGTACCCCGGGGTACCGCGTTGTGTAGCGCCATCTTGTGTCCACTTAAAGCACAACCGTATTGCGTTGTGCATGCAGTGCAGCGCGCGCTTGTATGCACGCTATACCCCGGTACAGCCCTAAAAAATAAATAAATAATTAAACAAAATGGCGGATATTCGTTTGGTACCCCAGGGTACCGTTTATGTCATCATATCATGTTAAGGAACTACATGGAAATACAGTGATCATAACAATCTCAAAGTGTGAACACGTCTGACAGCTAGAGTAATCAATGTTTGTGAGCAGCAACATATACCAGACACTGTATGATTGCATCTTCTGACTAGATATAGCATCGTAACTCAGTTTGCAGATTCTAAAAACAAAATCTTGCTTCCTCATGGTGGTGGTGGCATTTGGTATAGTTGGCAGCGGGATGCACACACACTAAAGGGATACATGTACTTAGGCCACACAGTGTATGTACTGTTTGTTAGGATTATTAACTAATATTGTTCCTCAAAAATATTTTTCTCGGCCTCAGACATCCGACAGAAGGAGACACTAATGCTTCAATTGATCGGCCACCGAGTACTAATCACTGTTAAACATTGTATGATTTGTATCAACTTAAAATGTTTAAAAAACGCTTAAAATTATGATCATGAGCACTAGGGAATTTTGCGTTCTAAAACCCAATTTATACCCAAACATTATTCACATAATCTCAAATGCACACATTTTATTCATGAATTCAAAGTTAACTCATTTAGATCAATCATTAAATCGACATTTAAAAATATAATATATCAAACAAGGACAGCTAGGACTCATTTGAACATAATGCCTAGAAAGCAACTTAATGAGGAAAAAGGGAAAAACAGAACTGTCAATAGAGGGCCTGAGCTTTTAATCCTAGTAACATCTTCATCAGCGGCAAGGCAAGTTCAGATTTTGACATTCCAACAGAGTTAACCTGTTGCTTACGGGAACCGGGTGGGCTATGTACAAAGTCTATAGGAATGTCAGAATCTCAAAGGGAACGGGTTAATATAGGGCCCACTAGGTTCCTGTAGGCAACGCTCGAAATTAACTTTTTTTGCTGGTGGCCCGGTCGGGCCAGTAAAAATAGTATTTTTCAAATTTTGGTGGCCCGAAACCAGAATCTGCTGGCCCGAATAAATAAAGAAGAACAAAAGTTAAATGACTAGTTTAATGAAGTTTGTCTAGAGACTAGAGACAGAGTTGAATCTTAGTCATTATTAGGTGAATTATTGAAAATGTCATACTTAAAATCACAATCTATAACTGCAGAAATGAAACCCAACATTGAATCAGTTCATTCTCATCTTGGAGACACCAAATTATGAAATCAAGGGAGTTTCCATGTTCGTTTTTGTCAACTTTTGAAACTTCATATCACTAACCAAAAAACACATGTATGGGACTGGGCTTTAAAAATTGGCAAAATAATTCATAATTGGCAAGCATTATCAATTTGTCAAGACAATATTAGATGAGTAAGCACAACATTCATACCTTTTTATGATGATTCCTTCATAATATCTGTAAAAATGGACTATTATTATGGTCTGAAAAAAGAATTATAACCCCGATCTTGCAGAAAAAAATTGCACACAAAAACTATCGCGAGCGTGCAAGAGGGATTTCTGACAACACAAACAACATGCATAATTTTAATAAGGGCTGAGCTAGATGGTGATATGGGGGAAGAGAGAGGGGGAGAGAGAGCTAGAGAGAGTTGCGTCTTTTTTATTTTGCATGCGCTTTGCGCGATTTCATTGATTTACGATCGCTCTCTCTTCTCTTTTTGAATCACAAATCAAGCGTTGTTTGTGAGGTAACAAATTTGCAAATAATTCACTTGATTGTCTGCACAATGGTTTCAACATTTGGTGGCCCGATCGGGCCAACAAACATTGGTAAAATGATTTTTTTACTGGCCCGACAGCAATTTTTAGTGGCCCCGGGCCATCGGGCCTGTGCTAATTTCGAGCGTTGCTGTAGGCAATAATTATGTTTACCCCTTCCTTACGGAAACCAGGTGGGCTTTGTACAAAGTCTATCCATGGGGATGTTATAATCTCAAAGGGAAGGGGTAAATAACAGAAATGAAAAGGGTGTTGAACACGGTGTAATGTGCATGTTGTACACATACAAGAACAAAAAATCACATCAATGCACAAAAACAAATGAAACAAAGAGGGACAAGACTTTAATATGTCAAATTAACCACTGTCAATTCTCTTCCTTGTTCCTCTTTCCTGTTATTAGTTGACAAGAAAACATTCAAGCTGTCGAATATGCCACCACAATAGGCATACAAACCTCAATCAATGTAAGTATCTGACATTAAAGGGTGTGTCAGGGATTTTCACTTCAGCTAGATTTTACATGTGTACAACTGTATTAATATTGTTCATAACATGTTTAGATCAAAATGTCTAAAGAACTGATAACTTTTCCTCAGAAAATGAAACCAAATACTTTTTAATGTTATTATACAACTAACGAATGGGCTTCTTGTGATAGTCAAATCTATTACCGAGGTGGGCTCAAAATGATTATTACCCGAAGCGTAGCTGAGGGTAATAGTCATTTTGAGCCCACCGAGGTAATAGATTGCCTATCACAATCAAGCACATTCGTTAGTTGTTTTATATCACTCATCAATATCAGTGATTGTGTTCAGCTTATAGCAAAATAAGTGAAAATCTCTTGAATATTTCATAAAATCGCTTGTAAATTTTGATATAAAAATCAATCGACATTAATGAAGCCAGATGAGCCTCCAGAACCTGGGCGCATCTAATACGCTTAAAGTCATTGTTATTTTGCGCATACAATCACAAAGACGCAAAACCGAGTGCGCACCAACGCGCTGGCAGTTGCGCACATACGCAATGAATGCGTGCTAACGCTCCCACGGATGTGCTTATTGGCTGTCTTGGCGTTCTTCTTCCTAGTTTGTTAGTTTTTACCAGCAATGGCAATCACGTGACTAGAACGTGTGCGCCATAGAGCACTGCACAAATTTGATCGCGTGTGCATTTTGCTTAAACACATGATCTATGGGACGAACGCGTAACGAACTTTTAGTGTTAATTTTTTGCTAACAGCCCGGTCAAGTGATTGCGCGGGGATTGCGCGTGTTGTCCAAAACTATCATTTGTCAAATACAATGGTAAAACGATCTTATGAGGGATATAATATTGAATAGAGTCCCTCATCAAGCTAATCAAATGCCAAAATGGCTGTTAATTCATAAATAAAGTAGTATACAGTGGGACAGGAAAAATTTATAAATTAAAGTTCTTAATTATCATCTATTCACCTGTTTTTTTCATAATTGGGTACCCATATTCCAGACAATAACTTTAAGATGATTATAATGTGTGCAATACAGGGTGGCCCAAAAAAAACGGAACGGGGCACTTCCCAAAATATAGTACCAACATATTTATGTCCATTTGATAGGGTGTCTTTTCCAATAAAAAACGATACCAAGAACAGTAATTTTTGTCGTGCAGTTTTTGTTTTAGGACGCTGTGAGTGCGACCATGTCAGGTGCCTATTTTTGTCAATTTGTACCTAGTCAATGCCAGTTAAATTGCACTCCCTGCCCGTAATACCATTCAACGAACACGCCCATTCTCTCGGCACACGGCTGAGTGCACACTAACAATGGCGCGCCTCGTTGGACGATATGAAAGGCGGTACGTGCGATCTATCAAGCGCTGGCTCGGTAAAAATTGACAAAAAAGAGAACCTGACATGGTGTCACTCACAGCGCCCTAAAACAAAAACTACACGACCAAATTGACTGTTCTTGGTATCGTTGTTCATTTGAAAAGACACCCTAACCGATGGACACAATACATTTGTTACTATAATTTGGGAAGTGCCCCGTTCCGTTTTTTTTGGGCCACCCTGTATAGAAGACAATAGCTCTCATGAATATTAAAAGAAGATTTGTATTTCAATTATATCAGGAAGACTCTATTACATCAAGGAACACCACTTGGATTTAATCATGGTGGTAAACCATTCAGGACTGGTCCCCCAGAATACATGGGCTGGGATCTAAAGTAAATGTACGTCATACCAGAATTAATATCCAAGGGTTAAAATTTGTGAACAAAATGTGCAGACTTGACAAAGCTGCTTTCACAACCACCACTTTATTTATTAAATATTTCTATAATTTTGAAGATGATTTGTGTAATTAGATTAGGAAGACTTTACATCAAGAAACACACAGATTCAATAGTGATAGTTAACATTTGGGGGATATGTATAGAGTCTTCTTATTTCAAAGCTGTCTTCACAGACTCTATTACATGAAGGAACACCAATATTAAATCATGGTGGTTAAAATTGGGGGAGGGGGGATAAGCTGTCTTTATAGCAACCACAATAGGCATACAAAACCCCAATGATAGCAAAATGATCTTGTTGATAGATACCTAACGGGAAAACAATAGATCTTACAAGTTGATTTGCCTAATGAGAACAGGAAAATAAGTATCTCATAAGACGATTTGTGTAAATTAGAACAGGAAGACTCTATTACTCTATTACTATTAAGTAACCCCAAGATTTGATCACGATGGTGAGGTTTTAGGGGGATACGCAGACTTGTTTTATGATAACCGGTTGTCAGGGGTAATTAAGTCAGAGGCATAACTAGCTGTCGCTGACATTTGTGTTGATGAACAAACTCCATATGGTGTCATTAAAAGAACATGTAAAATGTTCTTGAATCATAGCTAGAATTTAAAAGTATTATATAAGTATTAATGTTTGAACAATGTCAAAACTACATCAAATATTATTTCTATATCACAGGGCTCCACACTCGCCTTTTTTGTCAGTGGCCTGGTTGGGCCAGTGAAATAATTTCTTCCCCTTTTCTGGTGGCCCGAAAGAAAATTTACTGGCCCGAAAATGTTATTTTATGAGCAAACTTTTTTTTATTCAAAATATCACTCTTTCCTAATCAAACCTGTTATTATAGATGAAGCATATGCCATAAAAGAAAACAATGTCTAATTTTGTCAATGTCGGGTTGAAAATCTGCTTGCCCGATCGGGCCACCAAAATATCACTTTTATACATTTTTGCTGGCCCCAAGTGCAATTTCACTGGCCCCAAGCCAGCGGGCCAGTGCGAGTGTCGGGCCAGTGCGAGTGCCGAGCCCTGTATATCACTATTTCACTACATTACTATATGAAGTAAACCCCAAGATTTGATCATGATGGTGACGTTTTAGGGGGATATATACGCAGACTTTCGTGCTGATGTACAAACTCCATATGGTGTCATTAGAAGAACATACCATATGTTCCTACATGTAGTTCATACACATAATGTAGATGGATCATAGTTAGAATTTAAAAGTATTTAATTAATATTGTTTTAACACTCATCAAAACAAAACTAAATCTATTCAACTGGACTTACTAGTTTGTAGTACAGCACAGTTACACAACCTATCCATGATTTAGATTAGTTTTGTTTGAACTCTTTCCTGGATGAATCCAAATCTACATCATTGTATTGTTTTACCACTCTTCAATGTATGTATTAAAAACGTCTCAAATGTCTGGGTTAATAAATTGTTCAAAGCATGAGTGCCAGGGATTTTAATGCTTATGGCAGTTGTGTGTATCGTAACTCACAAAAATGCAAGCTTGGCACTCAAGGAGTTAACTACATTGATTTTTTAATTTTAATAAAAAGACAAGTCACGCTGAAACACAGTGTTTAATAAATGAGTGCAAGTTGCCAACATTCACAGATTTAGAAGATCTGTACGTATGTAAATATTAAAGATATTTTGTTTAAAATCATCTTGACCTATTCCCTACTGGATTTGGAAATCCCCATAGAATTAGTACAGGTCATGTCAGGTTCCCATAGAAATTGGTTAAAAAGGGTAGAACTGTAGGTGGCTATACTCAACATACTGAACAATTCTAGTTTTAAGTTCAACATAATTTATACCAAACTGGTAAGTGAGAATGAGAATAAGTGTGTAGGATGCCAGCATTTGCAGATTTATAAGTTCTGAACGTCATGAGGAAGTTCTGGGCTTCACTATGGCCATGCATTTGCCAGTCATGGATTCAGATAACCTCATTTCATCCAAATTTTCAGAAATCTTCAACCCTTTTTCCTGTAAAAAGCTCACTCTAAAAGCCACTGATCCTATCCCCCTATTATAGGGATGATTATAACTTTCAGAGATTTTCAGATTCTCTATGTGGCATATGTGGCCTAATTTTATTCATTTCTAAATGATCTACATTTTAATATCTGATCATAATTCTGAGCTTTTTTCAATACTGGCACCCATAGATTGCCTACTTACACTTCCTGAAAGATTTTGTAAATCCATGAAAATCTCAGGATGTGCGTTGGTTTTCCCCTAGATCTTGTTCGGCTATGAATGGGCATTTCTGCATTAAATCATAGCTCTATAGACAGGGGTGCCAGTGATCTAAAAGTTGAGAGCCTACAAAATCGAGTCATGAGTGTGGAAAATGGTAGCATAAGCCTGAATTTTGAGGTGGCCAGAGACTGAACTAAGGCTTTGGCCTGAAAATTGGCATCCTTGATTAGATGAAGTTGACACTAACTAGACCTGTCTTTTAATGGGTCTCTGTGAAATACAATGAATACTGGTAAGTAATTCTATGGAAAGTGAATTTAGGTGACAGTCAGAAACTTATCAAGGGTACTACTGTACAGAATATACCAGATAAACAGACTGATTGGACAACAGAGGGTTTCCCTGACATAGCAACAAGAAAATACAGGAATGTATGCTGGATGTCAGGTGTCCCTATTTATTATTTTGCTGTTGAATTTGAAATTGAACTAGAATTGGTAGGAAATATGACTTTTGAGTTGTTCTGTTTATTTAAGTCGTTAAAGAAATCTATAGTATTGTCCAAATCCACAAAACTAGAAAACAAGTTAGATATCTAGTGGTTCTCTCATACTGTGTTGTATCCGTATTACCAATAGAAGCATGGAACCGGTTCTGGTTGTTCAAATTTTCCTTTTGTTACAAAGATATTTACGATTGAAGCGTTCAGATTTGTATCTATCCACTGGATAGTAAATAACTGTGTACAAAGTTAGTGCAATGAGTTAGGGAATATCACTTTGCATTTTTACTCATTACTCAGCCATATAGCATTCATTTTATGTGATATTTCCACATTACTTAGTGGAGATATCACTATCAGATCACAAAAATTTACATTTTACCAACCATTCATCATTTTTGCACATCATTTTTGCACTAAATCCCTTTAATAACTGAAAATGAAGTGTTTAATAAATACCGCTTAATCACCTTAACCACACTTGCCCTAGATGTAATTCAAGAATATGACTGCGTGCATATCACTCAATTAAGAAATATGGTGGTATTTCAGAAGCACGCACATTATCAATAAATCCTTAAATGTACCAGTCAAATTCATTATAAACAAAATGGTGAAAAATATATAAAAGTATCCTGCTTGGAGAATCCTTTATCTCCTTATAATTGCTTCCTTTTTTAAAAATAGATAGAACATCTAGGTGTTGATCCTAATTGAATATGAGCTACTATTAATTTTTCTGAGCACAGATTTGCTTTTCTTTTAATCCGGTCAAGACTGACTGATTGTGCTACAACACATGTATTCTCCATAGACCCCAGGCCGGAGTATTTTCGGGACCAGTAATGAACGGGTTATTAAATGAAAACTAAATCTTTGCTAACAAAAAGAGCCCCTCAAATGAAGAAAAGTAGTGCTCAGTGTTTCATTTTTCTTTGTATGAATTCAGAGTTCTTGTGAATGATAAAAGCTCAACAAATTTAACAGGAGGTTACATTCAATCATCGCATTAGCAGCTGCATCATGAGGAACTCTGTGGTGGGTGGATCGCTGGATCAGAAGGAAACGGCAAGGTGAGAGGGATGAGATCTGACCATCTGGAGCTACAGAAAATGTTATGCAAGAAATCAAAAACTTTTTTTTGTTTCCTTCTTTTAACTAGATAATCTGAAAAGAAACTGTTTCTTTGTCCATAGATATATGTTGACTTTGTAAATGAAAAAAAACAAAACATTGAATTCTACTTGTAGGTAGGTGAAAATGGCAAGGCTAGAGGAAAAAGGCCTGGCCATTCTCAGCTAGAGAAATGTTATGCAAGAAATCAAAACTTTATGAATAACATGTTACATTCAATTATAATTTGAAAAATATATGACTTTTGCAATGAATCAGAAGTAAGCAATGACAAATGTAGCAGAAAAAATGCACTTCTGACAATTTGGAGAGAAATGTTATTATGTACAACAAATCAAAACTTTTTCTTTTTCCATAGATATGTTGATTTTGTGAATGAAAACAAACATTGAATTCAAATGAATATGATAAATATGAATTATTTTGTGTTGGGTAGATCACAAGATTAGAAGAAAATGGCAAGGTTAGAGGTTAGAGGGAAAAGGCATGACCATCTGGAGCTTGAGAAAATGTTATGCAAGAAATCAAAACTGTTTCTTTTATTCATAATTTTGTTGACTTTATGAATGAAACTAGACAAACAAAAAATATGTCTGATTAGAAGGAAAATGACAAGGCTGTCCACTGCCTAGAGGAAAAATTAAGTTCTGACCATCTGGAGAATGAAGTTATGCAATCAATAAATCCTTTTTCTTTAAATTATAACAATTATGTTGACCAAGAGTTTTTTTTTTATTGATGATGCATCACCCTCATAATCAACAAAATCATTCACAAATCAACACATATGTTGATAAAACAAACATTTACATTTGAATACATTCTAAAAAGTATAGTCCCTATTTTTTTGATGGATTAATGGGAGGAAAAGAACAAGGATAAAAGGGAGGAGTTCTAAATATCTGGAGATTGATGAATCTCTTATCATCTTATGCACAGGAAACAGAAGGAAAACATGTTTTTGCAAAGCTTACACATGAGGAAACTGTCTGGTAAATCAAATTTGATCTCATGCAAAAGGTTTACTAACAACGTATTCACACACAAACATTTTCATCCCTTAATCATGACTAAAGAATCATGACTAACGATACGACGTATCATTAGTCATGATTAAACCAAACTACTGCTTACGTTCACACACAAAGCCAATATTCCACAACAGCTGGCTTCCAGGTGCACCGAACATCGTATAAGTGCGCAGTTTGCTACTGCGCAGTGTGTTGTCCTGTTCGCGCGAACGTTCACGTTAAGCCACGCCCAGTTAGTTACGAGTCGTATAGCTAATCATGATTAAGCGAGTGATGGTTGTTCACACACGAACAGAGCGTGATTCTATAGTCAGCTCTCGTACGAAACGACGATAAAACCCGTGTTTCGTTAGTCATGACTAACGATACGTCGTTTCGTTAATCAGCGTTCAGACACAAATTTCATCGTATAGCTAATCAGCAGCTGATTCTATAGTCAGCTGCTGATTCTTTAGTCATGATTAAGGGATGAAATTTTTGTGTGTGAACACGGGGATAGAGATAAAATCATGCCATCTGGAGAGGAAACTTATTCAAAGAAAATAACAGATGAACATGAGGAGCTCGGAAATGTGACATGTATGAAGTCGAATGTAGTACTTGCTAACAAATTTATACATGTATAATGTACACATGATTTGTGTTTCGCTTGCTACTCCCAATAATTATCATATATCTGCACATTTCTTTGAAAGACATTCTTGAGGTTACTCTCAAGTATGATAAAAGGAAATAGTTTGATATTAAAGGTATAGTGAAATCCGGCTTTGATTCAGGTTTATAGCTTTAAATATGTGCCTATATTGATATACCACACTCTTTTTTTCAAAGAAATCCTAAAGTTGGGCAAAAAAGATCAATTTCATGCAACTTTTTTGCTTTTTTTCGCATTGGCGTTCCATGCATGCTCCTAAAAAAGTTATTTATAGCGGAGCGCAAATGTGCGCACGTGCCACCCGGGTCATGACATCACAAGAAGACCGCAACACTGAGTTCAAAGTACGAATCTGCATGGCTTACATGCAGAGCCTTTGACTTTCTAGTAAAACAAACTCGTTTTTGCTTGGAAATTGAGGCTTAACTAAAAATGAATTGTAGCAGGATGCTGCAACACATCTGAGTGTAGATCGTCCATGATATAAACTTTAACAAATGTTTGCAAATATTGAAAAAAATCGAAATAATATCTCTCTGTCAACGTGAGTATTGCACTCAGCATGTACGTCTATGACCGAGCTAAACTGCAAAGATGATGTCATTTTCCTTCGCCCGGGCTCAATTTTTTTACGGGGGTTACTAAAGTGAATTTACAAGTTCATTTTTTTATTTTACTGTTTTTCCCATGAGGAAAATATGTTTTTATTAGTAATCTTCATGAAAATCTACCTTAGATACAGTTTTCTTGTCACAGTTTTCTTGTCTGTGGAGCTTTAATGTCAACCTAAATAAAGAGTGGGGAAATGTCTCAAATGCCATACATAATGCTTACGTCCAAGGCACACACTGCAGGAAGATGGCAAGGATGAAGGAAGGAGGCGCATGGAACATCTGGTTTAAAAGGAATCTTATAATGCAATAAAAGGATATAAACAATCAAACTGGTCTTATCTCATTTATGAAACTCTGCCAGCTTAGTTTCATGCTAAGTCTTTCGGGGGAGCTTGGTTGAGAAAGCCACAAGTGAAAAATGTTTTGGTTGGGAATCTCACGATGTAATAACAGAATGTAAGTGAGAGAGAGGCCTGGGCATACCATTATGAAACCCTGCTAGCTTAGTTGCATGCCAAGTCTTTTAGGGAAGCTAGGACTATATGCAACAAGAAAAACAGGCTTAGTCTTATGCTCAGAGCTAGGGCTAAGTAAACAGCCAGTCATCTTTTCGATGTGGAATCTTACAATACCAGAAATAAAAGGGATGTGAATAAAAGACACTGGATTACATTCATGGAACCTTGCTAGCTTAGTTCCATGCTAAGAATCCTTTTGGGGGAAGCTTGGGCTTTGCACTCGTCGTCGTGATCTTGCAAAACTTACACAAGAGGTACTGAGGTAAATGATACATGCACTAGTCAGTAGGATGGAGATGGTGAGGAGTTAACTGTAAGCCGAGGATATTTACAAAGCTAACTGTGAAGGAATACGTAGGAAGGGGAGGAGCAAATTGATAACAATGTGCACAAAAGTGCAAAACCCATGATTTATAAAAAAATTAATAAAACATTTTAAAACAGCTTTGAAAAGCTCTTCACTTTTGATACTAAAGGAACAAGAAGGGGTCATGTTACCTAGCAACATAAAGCCCCCAATTCACAAGAAAAAAATTTGTAACTTTGTATTAATCTTACCACAGGAAGAAAAGTCTGATACTGCCAGTCTAAAAGAAGGTAGCAGGGAAATGTGACCTACAAAACTGCCTAAGTATACCACGAATGAAAATGTCTGATCCTGCCAGTTTAACTATTTTCCTGCCAGCAGGTATATGAAACCCCAATGTGCAAAAGCAGTTACGATTAGTGTTGTTGATTTCGGGAGTATTTACTACCCGGGACTCGCGATAATTTTTCGGGCGAGTCCCGGGTACCCGAAATTTACCCATTTGTTGATTACACGATCGGCATGTCACGCCAGCTGGGAAAACATGTTCATTCAAGTGACAAAAATTTGAGCGCATTTATGTCACTTGAATGAACATGATAACTCTTGCGTTCAATGAGGGGACTTGCTTTTTTTTTTCGGGAAATCGACTATCGATTTTTGCGCCCGGGACTCAACATTTTTCGGCGGGATCCGGGTACCCGGGACTCATCAACAGCACTAGTTACGATGTGTGTTGCTTTAACCTGTTCAGGAAGGACTGATTTTGCTACAACATGTATTCTCCATAGATCAAAGCCCGAATATTTTCGAGACCAGTCCTGAACGGGTTAATGTGCAAATTCATTCTTGTATAATTATATTTGTCAGTTTATAAATGTAAATTGTTTCACATACCATTATTTTACATCTGATTGACTTGTGACGATTTAATAGTTTTCAACAATAATTTTTCTTTTAGGCAATTAATAAAAACAATAACAATAAATCAATAATAGGTACACAACTAATTACAAAATTGAATACAATTTTTATGCTAAAAACCAGTAGACCTTCTAATATCAAGGCCCTACTTCTGCTATAGAAATCATCCAAGTCATGCTTCTGACTGAAATTAATCGGAATTTAATGGCTCTTAATTGATTCGCCAAGGTGATTAGACTGCAGATCCAGGTTTCTACAATAATATTTAATGACATCAGGCACCAGGCTAGGCAGAGTAATGAATATAACGACTTCATAAATATGTCTATCATCTAGTGGAATGAATAAAACAATAAAAACAATTAAACCTCATAATTTCATTCAGATACTGCATATTCAAAATGTACATTGCCTATTATCTAGTGAAAAGAATAAAAACAATTAATTTTTTTTCAAAACCTCATAATTTCACGACTCTACCATCTAATGACTATGAGGCATATATAATCATCTGAAAATGAGGAAAATCTAGTATTCAGATAGGGACAATAATCTCTAAAGTGAAACAAACAAAAATGAAAAAATCTAATAAATTCATATCTGATTCTAATGAAGTTGATAATGATCTAATATTCAGGCAAGATAGAGATACAATAAAGAGGAAGTAGCTAATTTGCAAGTAATAGGAAACTAAATGAACCATTGCATGAATTCATGGTGTATAAATTGGAGCTGTGATCATCCACCAAACAGAGCCATAACCACCTTAACCATAATTAGAATGGACACTTTTGTGAATGTTTTGACATAAATTGTATGAAGTTCCTCTAGAGGCTATCTGAATGCAAAGTTCTGTGCGCGTGCAAACCACTGGGGTAATTAATCTGGGTGTTAGGGGAAATATTGCCCTCTTTTAAAGAAGAAAAGCTTGCTCCATTGTTTTCCCTAATTTAAAAAACTTGTGCCACTTGAAAATCTTGCCAACCCACCCCCCCCCCCCCCCCCCCCAACACACACACACATACATTACATACACACCTTTGTTGGAAGTCTTGTCATATTATGCACAATGTTGCCTCCTTATAAATACAATCTCTGATCTTACCAATGTTTGGGATGTATATGCACTCCCCCTAAAAGGAAATCATTATCCACCTCACTGGAAATCTCCCCCCCCCCCCCCCCCCCCCACAGAAAACTTTTCCCCCTTATTAGAAATATTGCCCCATGATTGAAAATCTGTCTCAACAACCCCTCTTCCCCAGCCTGGTTTGACCTAACTATAGGATGCTACTGAGCTAAGCAACGTTCTCCATCACTGATCACTTGCACCACAGTCCATCGGATCTATGAGTAATTAGACAAAAAAAGTACTTTGTTCTCTCAAGGAGAAGGCTTATTGGATTCCATATGATATTTTCAAACTTGACCCTTTTTCAATTAAGTGCTAATTTCAAATTAATATTATTAATGGACAGTTCCAGCCCAGTCATGCCTATCAAGCAGCCATACACGGGATAATTGAATAGAAATGAAATGGATAATTAGGGATATTTTTTGTATATATATAAACATATTTTTATATCTAATTACTTGGCAAAGTATGCATTGACATCAGTAAAATGTGATAATTATTGCAACAATTTCATCTACCTCTAGATGCATAAATGTTTCAAATTTTCTAGCTCTGCTAAGAAAATTTTTGCTCAGAAAATAAACCCCCTCCCCATCCTGCTCCACCCCCACCCTGTACCTGTAGATAAAATGAAGATGTACAAAATACAGTAAATCAATATTATTGATGTGCTCGACTAGCTCGTTATGCCATTTGCTTTCAAGAACCTTTTTGCCAAATGTTTGCTGAAGAATATATATGTGGTTTAGTCATACTTTCTTTGTTTTGGGCATAAACATAATTGTTTCATTCATTTGTTTTTCGTTTCATCTATGATCTGCACATAAATACTTGCACATGTCTCCATGCCTTGTCTCTTTCTACTATAGACCAAATGATCTGAACCCACTAGACCGGCATAGTCATACATCCATAGCTGAGCCCTAAAACCACCAAATTTAACCACAAAAATAATTCCACAGAACACCAATGGACGCAATCATAAGATGAGGGGAGGGGAGGATTATAATTTTAGGTAATGAACTCTAAGGCAGGTGCAATGTATGTTTATGAATGGTTCATAAATTGTTGTTCCGTTAGAATCCTCCATGGTTTTCACGGTCAATGGCCCACAAATAGGAGCTCATCGTCACATTTGAATCATACTTTGGAAACAAATTATCGGCTCATTAAAATTCAGACTTTGAATAAAAAAGATGGAAATTTATTTATCTTGCTTTGAACAGTCACAGATAAAAGTAATAATTGGTTTATTTAGACTAATGTTCATAAGCAGAAGCTCATCAAAGAAATAGAATCAGCCTCTGGAACAAATTATAGGCTCATTTTATAATCTCCTCTGAATGTATGTTTGAATGATCAATGACAATTGGAGTTCGCCAACATCAAAGATTTGAAACCAATCACGCACTCATTTTGTTTAATCTGCTATGAACAGACTGTACTATCTGAATGATGACAATACCTAGGGGTTTGCCTATAGTTCAACTAGAATCATACTTCGGAACTAATTATTTGCATTAAAACTCCTAGATGGAGTATTCAGCAGGATTAAAAATACCAAGTACCAATTACCTCATCTCATTTGAACATAAACATGACAATAATATTTTGCCAATTTCTAGTGTACTAGAATTTAGACTAAAAATAAACATCCTTTGAAACAAATCATTGGCTCGTTAATCTCCTTTCTGAATGATGACAATAGAAGATCAGCAACTTCAAAGTTTCAAATCGACTTAAATCATACTTTAAAACTAATTATTGATTAATTAATCAAAATTAAACATTGTGTCTGGATCATGACACAAAAGGCAACCAATTCATATTTCAATCAATATAGAGTATGTAAAACCATACTTTGGAACTAATTATTGCCTCATTTCATCTGCTATTATTAAATTACATAAATATTATGACAATATAGTATCCAAATGAAAATTCTAATCCTTTTCATTCATTAGAAAAAAAAACATTGGATTAAGAATCATTCTTTCATTTATGACAGCTGCAAAAAGTGAAACCTACAATGCAGTAGATCTGGAGCTGAAATTTGAAATTCAAGATTGAATTTGATTTTGGTTTGGCATGCACTCTCCATAGACCCTAGCCAGAGTATTTGGTGTCCAGGACTGTATGGTTTTAACAGAAAATGATCAGTGTATGGTAAACAAATATTTGCTTTTATTGACAAATTTTATAAACATTTTTTAAAGAACAAAAACAAGTAAATGGTTAAAGAATTTGCATGCATTATGACTAAAACTCAATGAAACATATAGCACAAATGGATGTATAAACTGATCAATAATTTGTTTGTAGTATTTCAAACAAACGTACAGAAAGAATACAACAAACTATGTTTTTAAATGCTGAGAAAGATCACAGAGGGGTCAAGGAGAAAATATTGGTGATGCATCCATGAAAAGGAGGAAGGAGACAGATATTTCAGGAAGAAATGGAGACAAAAAATGAAATCAGTTTAATCATAAAGGACACGGGACATCCAACTAGTAACTACGATGCAACAAATGGAAGGATTTAAAAGAGAGAGGTGAATGAAGAGAGAAAGTGGACATTTGGATAGATATGAAGAAAAGAAAGATAGATTAGGAAATAAAAGAGTACAGAAAAGGAGATAAGGAGAGATAAAAGGATAAGAATATAAAGAGAAAACGTGAATGGCAGGAGGGAGGAAGGGCAAGAAAAAGAGATGGTATAAGAAACAGAGATAGATAGATAGATATGGAAAAGGAAATGAAGAGATAGAAAAGGAAATAAATTAGTACGCAGAAAAGATAATAAGATAATAAGAGAAAGACAGTTTGAGCTGTACAAAGATCAATTTATTTTCATTAGCAGTGTAAACAGCCATGAATGGCAGTCGAGCGGAAAATAGACACAGAAAAGAAGACAAAAGAATCTGAGGAATCATTGAATTCACGCTTCTATTGACCAACAGGTGCAATACGCTGCGGGTTGCAATACGTTGCGTGTCGCACGCGACCGGGCTCAATCAAAGTGTTGGAATTTGCCCTATTCTTCATAAAAAAATAATAAATCTTGATATCTTTACCAGCGAAAAAGTATGATGAAACCACAAAATGCAATAGGAAACAAAATATTACAGGGCTGGGGGTTGGAGAGAAAGGGTGCAAAAAAAAGGGGGAATTGGTGCCGGGGGTGGGGGCATGGCATAGTCAGTGTAAACCCAGAATGGGCCACAGAAGCGGGCAAAGTTTCAAATTAAAATGTGTGGTTTCAATATATTTCTATTCATTTTTAGGCATCATGTAGTAGATCAAATGAGTGTACTGAATGGGCCAAGGCACCATAATCAAATTCCAACAGGAGAGGGCAAATGCCCCCTGCCCTATCCACTCCCCCCCCCCCCCCCCCTCCACCCACCCTGATCTAAACCGAACTCCCATAGCAAATGTTGAGAAAATCAGTATAATTAGCTATCAAACCATAAACACTGGGAGGAATATAAAAACAAAACATAAAATGTGAAGCTGAAGTGGGACATGTATGATATCATATGGCGGGAAAAACGAGGGCCATAAATGGAGGGTAAGTTTTGGGTGGTATATTATGGCCAAAGCTTGATTGAGGGGTACAAATATGGTATAGCGGAGACACAAGGGCCATAATAAGGGGGGGGGGGGAAGTTTGGGTTGGTATTATGGGACGTCAATAACCTCGCCCCTGGTGTTGGGTTTAGGGAACAAAAGACCGGCGTGTGGCACATGTTTGTGGTGGGTAACAATGGTCGCGTGTCTGGAGGAATAAATCAATGTTTTTGTATTGATCCAGAAGGAGCAGTTTGCTCAAAGCTCTAGATCTGGAACAAGCTTGTTAAAAGTAGAAGTAGAACTTTTAACTTTGACATAGATATATTTTAAATTCAAAGATAGAGGAGACAACTGACCAGAAATAAATGCAAAATGAGCAAAGACCATATTTTGATTCAACTAGCTAATTGTTAATTATTTTGGTTTACCACAAAGTCCACCTGGCCCATATCCATAAAACCCTACTAGTTTACTTACATACTAGGTCTACAGTACAAAGACAATACATATTTTTAAATGTATGCAGTTTAGCATCACCACAAGTCTTTAAAACCCTGATGATTCCTTGATTATAGTATGGAGCAAAATATAGCAGAAATGTTATTTTCTCCAATACCAACTTTACACAAAAACTTCCCTTTTGAGAAGTTCCAAGCATGTTCCAAGCTACACATAATTACATTAAAAATATAGTCATTTAATAACCTGCTGGCTAAAATAAGAAATTGGCCACAAAGGATATATTCTCCTTAGATCCCAGACCAAACAAAAAACATCACAGAAAAGGAATCGGTCCTCAATACAACCAACAGATTAGATATTAATTTGCCAATAAAATATAACAGCACCATACAGCCATAATCATATTTTGTGCAAACGACCCCCTGCTGTACACTGATTCAAGTTGCCTATATCCAACCACCTGTCTCTGTTTTGGTTATTTGGCGCTACTTTTCGCTCCACTCGAAACCCAACAGAGTTTTTACTGCCACTCATTCACCGAACCCAACAAAACTTTGTTGTGCTTTTAATAGATCTCTCTTTCTAGTATCTGACATAGCAGTGATTTTGATCCATTTCTTGTACCCGTACGTTCCTGACCATTTTTATTTCAGTTTTTAAATCAGTCTTAAGTGGTAAATTCACAAAAAGATTTGGCAAAAAATGTGCCACTGTGACTTTCAGTGCAAAGACCACATGATCAATAATGATTTACCATTTCTTACAAAATATGAATTTTCTGGATATAGATTTCCAGGTGCATATCCCAATAATTCATCAAAGTTTGGCAATTTGCCATTCATAAATTATCAAGATTGATAAATGACAGGCAAGGAACAATGGAAGAAATGCTGCACTAAATTTGAGAGCCTATATATTATGTGCATCCAGTGTATGGCATAGCTAGCCAGGGTTAACCACATTTTTTTTTTGGGGGGGGGGGGGGGTGGTCAGGTTAGACACAATCTAGTGGAAATATTCCTGGGGGAACAGCTTTTGAAACCAGATCTATATTTCTTTCATTACCATTTCCTTGATAGGAGTGGTGTAGGGGACAAAAAGAAAGAACCTCAAACTCAAAGATTGGGGAGGGGCTATTGGTCGTTGCCTCTGTCGGGTCTGCCCCCCCCCCCCCCCCACCCCTCCCCTAGCTCCACAACTGGTTCCCAACCTCAATACAGCTGCAACTGTAGCAAGGAACACAAATGTTTGCTCAAAGGCCACTAATAGTTCGTGTACACAGTTGGACTCGTTCTCACTCTCGAGGCCTTTAATCATTTTAGAGAACCACACGTATACAAACACACACAAGTGCGCATGCGTATGATCTAGCTCTATCATGTACCATTATTATCAGCCTGGTTAAATTTAATCTATTTGGGACTAAATTCTTATTTTCAGAATGCTATCAAAGTGCCAAATATCCTTGCACCTGGACAATATTTATAGGGCAAATACAATTTAAAGAAACACTAAAAATGTACAAATGTATACTATTTTATATATAGCACCTGATATATAGGTCAAGAAACTCATTAGACCTAGTTCAGATTTCAGAATTACCACTGATCTGATGATAGCCTGGGGCTACCAAATCTTACTTTCAGGCCACCAATATTTCATTAATGTCAAATTGTACTAATTGCCCCAGTAGGCAAAAAAATAAGAAATTTGTTAGGGGCCCAAAGTTACTGGTTTTGTGCACGTACACACACTCAGACACATAATATACACAAAAAGACTATCCTGACATGCATACTAGTCGGTAGGCCATGTAATTGTATCGTGTTTTTGCGTGGTCTGATCAGTGGTGTTAGAAATAAAATTCATGATAATCTCCCAAATATTATAAAACATGCATAAACACTCTGTTCTCCTCACGATTATGCTCCCAAATCGATGAAAATAAAATAATTCTGACGTTTATTTCAATAGTTATTATTCGTGAACAACTGCTATTATAATACACGCTGGCTTCTGGTTTACGTACTTTCGGCCAATCAGAAGGCAGCATTTTCAGGCTCGTACACGTTCGCGATCGCAATCAAATTCTACGTTGACAAGCAATATGGCGACCGACGCTACGGCTGCTTGTTCGTCAACAAGTTCAGAATTGAAGTGTTTTATTCACTCCGAAAGTGCTTCTGACGATGATTTAAAGGCATTTAATGCAACAACGTGGGCCAAAGTTTTCACTAGCGCTGCGATTTGGAAATATTCCAACGGGAAAAAGGCCAAAATTGCAACAGAATTTCTGGCACTGATCGACTCAACCAGCGACGCCGACAGCGTTGAAATTCCACAACAAGCAGGTTTTCATCGAAAATGCTACCAGCAATTTACAGATAAGACAAAGGTTGACCAAGCTAAGAGAAAGCAGGAGAAAGCAGAACTGGAAGATGAAGGTGAGTTTACTTGACAATATTTTCACAGGAAATTGCATGTGATCATTTACTTGTGATAAGGCCTAGCCAGGCCCTATAGGCCAGGGCTAGGCTAGCCCTAACTCTATTGATCGCCAGCGCTACCGCGCTGGCGATCCGTAGGGTTAGCCTAGCCCTAGGCCTTGATCTAGTCATGTTACACCAAACCTTAACTTAGGCCCTAGGGCAAGGCCCAAGTCAAGATCATGAATGAACGGTGCCAAATATTGATTAAAATTCATGTGAGCAACCGATCAATAACCATGTTCATTTTTTTCTAAAGTAACTGAAATAAGAAATGATTTCCTACATGGCACATGCAATTAAATTTAATAATTTTAAAATGTAGTCGCGTGTAATCACATTCACAGCAGCCTTAGCCCTTAGCAATGTTACTTGTAACTTGTTTGTTAGTGTCTATAATTAGATAGATGTGACTTGAGTTGAGTTGAGAAAAAATGGTCCCCTCATCATTGCCAAAACAAAAGGCATTGCCATTGGTAAAATGGCGCTCATTTAAAAATAGAAAAATTAAATAGACTACAATCTACAATCATATTATTATGATGTAGATTCTACATCATAATAATATGATGCAATACATACCGATGTAATGTCTTTGACATGCCACCGTGTATGTATTGACATTGTTAGTAAAGCTGGCCAGCGCCTAGAGGGATGGAATGCTGCTCAAATTTTTATACACAAAAAGAGATTCAGTCATTTTGCAGATTGACTATTCATTTTTTACTGTGTATGATGCAATACATACCGATGCATGTATTTGATATGAATTACTAATAAAGCTGGCCAGCGCCTAGAGGGACGGAATGCTGCCCAAATTTTCATTCACGAAAAGAGATCCAGACCCATTTTGGATTGTGCCTGTCATTTTGTAGTTATTGACTATTCATTTTTTACTGTGTATGATGCAATACATACCGATGCATGTATTTGATATGAATTACTAATAAAGCTGGCCAGCGCCTAGAGGGACGGAATGCTGCCCAAATTATTATTCACGAAAAGAGATCCAGACCCATTTTGGATTGTGCCTGTCATTTTGTAGTTATTGACTATTCATTTTTTTTCTGTGTGTGATGCAATACATACCGATGCATGTATTTGATATGAATTACTAAAAATATTCATTCACAAAAAAAGATCCAGACCTATATTCGGTTGTAAAAGAGCCGAACTACAGCATTTAAAGCAGGCCCATTATGACCCTTTTTTAAAGGGATTGTTTTACATAATGCAATAAAGCGTGTGTTTTTGTCACTGCATGGTATACACATAAATAGTCCTCTTGTTCTCCTTATGATACTTTCTTCTGAAATAAATGCTCCTTTTATCATCTTGCAATTACATTATAATTTATTTTTGCGAGCAAATTAGTGTGTTCCACACTTGGAAATTACTAACTATTTATTGTTGCAAACCCAGAATTAATTGACATATAATAATTGCATAAAAAGTACATATGCCTATCACATATCTATTATTTAATTGCTCTTTTCATTTTATTTTTATATTTCCCCAGATTCATCTAAAGAACCAGAGCTGAAGAAGCCACGAAGGGAACTACGATCCAGAGAGGCAGCCACCAGTTCCCGACGTTCTGTGCACGTACTCCCAGCAGAGTGTATCATCTGTCAGAAGAGTGGACGGTTGGATGTAAAGAAGCAAGGCAAGCGTGTAAAGGAGCCACTTTCCAACTGTGAGATAGTCAACGGAGGGCGAATTCTAGAGCAGGCTATCAACGAGCAAAATACTCGCATCTTACGGCTCATCCAACATCAAGATTGCGTTGCCTTAGAAGTCAAATACCATGCAACCTGTTACCTGGATTACACGCGACCTCTGACAAGGAAAGGAAACAAGCAGAAGCATGACAGGCACTACACTGAGTCATTTAAGAAGTTCTGTAAGGATGTAGTGGAGGAGAAGCTGATTAAGGAGGAGAAGGCATGGGAGTTGGTCGCGCTCAAGAAGAAATTCGTCCAAGTTGTAGCCGAAGTTGAGAAGGTGGATGCCAGTTCTTATAAAACAAACAGTTTGAAGCGTCGGCTACAAAGTACATACCCATGTCTAAGATTTGCAAGACCAAAGAATCCTAATGAGAGCGACATTGTGTATGCTAAGCAGCTTTCGGCAGAGACCCTTTTCGCTAACAGCAGGGCTTCCGTTGATGGACCGTCCGGTACTGACACCAGCACAGACTCGGAGGAAGATGAAGACTTTGTTTTACAACGAAGAAGAACAACAGGATCCACTCTGACAGAGATGTACAACAGCGCCATATATTTGAAGAAAGAAATTGAAGATATACCAACACAAACTATGCCATGGCCACCAGACTCAACACATCTGACACTGGACACAGCAGAGAAGATCGTTCCAACTAAGCTCTACAACTTCCTCTCATGGATGGTTGGTTTCAATGAAGATCCTGAAGACGTTAAGTTTGTAACACTGCCAGAAGAGCAACATAGACGGATATTGTCCCTGTCGCAGGATATTATATATCTTACTTCAAAGGGAAGGAAGGCAATGCCAAAGCAAACGTCACTCGCCATGGCTGTTCGCCACCTCACTGGGTCAGCACAACTGATTGGGCTTCTAAATGGCTTCGGACATGCCACGTCCCACACCAAGGTCCTCGAGCATGATACTGCGCTGGCCAAGAAGGAGATTCAAAATGGCGAAAACAAAATACCATCTTGTCTGCAACAAGGAGTTTACACCACACTATGTTGGGACAACAATGACTTTGGCGAGGAGACTCTGTCGGGGAGAGGCACAACCCACAACACTAACGGGATTGCCATACAGCATAAGCCAGCTCCAATAGATCAACCACCGGAGACATCTGTTTCAGTCAAGAAGACAAAAGAACGAACACTCAAAGCATCAGAAGAGGTACTTGTGCCATTTTTCGGTACCAAGAAGGCCAACCCGCAACCACTAGGACCTGAACTGAAGCTCCAAAAGGAAGTGCCTGAGTACTCCGAACCGATCCAGGCTGCAAGACGTATAGACAACGGGTACTTTATCACCAAGTATCCTGTACCAGACAGTAGCCGCCTTCTGCCAGGATGGACCGGATATAATCAGATGCTTGTTAACAGCATTCCACCAAAGGCAACCATAGCTTATCTTCCTGTCATCGACGCCTCACCCACACAAATGAATGCTGTCAACACTCTGCTTCATCGAAGTATTGACATCGCTGACTCGTTGAAGTTAGACTCTGTCGTTGTTGTGGTAGACCAGGCAATATATGCTAAGGCACAGTCCGTACGGTGGCAAACTCCAATCTTCAAGAAACGAATAGTACTGCGGCTTGGAGCATTCCATACCGCCATGACAATGCTGGCATGTATTGGGACAAGATTTAGAGATGCCGGGCTGGAGGATATCCTCATCGAATCTGAAGTGCTTGCTGGTGGGTCAGTCAATGGAGTCATGACAGGACGACAGTACAACAGAAGCATCAGGTGCCACAAACTTATGGCTGAGGCACTACATCGAATGCGATGGAAGACATTTCTAGAGTCCCTGCCTGAAGAGGAAGCTGCTGAGTATACAGATGTCATCAAGAATCTCCGCAGTGTTTTTCCATACCAGGCATACATAGACTTGATTGATGATACCACATTTGGCAGATTGACAGCAGCATATGACCTGTATGTGTCCGAGATGGCAAAGTCAAATCTTACCTTTGCATTTTGGTGCTCATACTTGTCAATGGTGGACACGCTCCTGCAGTTTACACGAAGCTCCAGAGAGGGAAATTGGCAACTGCATCTAGCAGCCATCCGATTCATGATGCCATGGCTGTTCGGCTATAATCGAACAAACTATGCACGGTACTTGCCAATCTATTGGATGGAGATGCAGGAACTACCACGCACGCATCCTACCATTTATGCTGAGTTCCAGCAAGGCCACTTTGCAGTGCAGCGACAAAATGAGTATGGATTCTCTGGCGTACCATGTGACCAAACAATAGAACAGACAGTCAACAAAGACTCCAAGACAAGAGGAGGCCTTAAAGGATTTACCGTCAACAAAGGTGCTGTGAACAGATGGACGGCAGGACACCATGAGCGAGCAGCCATTATGAGGCAAGTTGAGGAGATGGCAGGAAAGGGTCAAAGGTCATGCTTCCGCAAGGAACTCACAGAGAGCCGCATGAAGCGAGATGAATCAGATGTGGAGTCCATCATCGACACCATCTCAAGTCTCACTAATCCATTTGAAGAGGCAACTTCGTCTGATATAGTTCATCTTGCTTCTGGTGTTCTTGCATCATCAGATGTAACTAGGGATCTGTTGGCGACAGAAGAAAAGGGTGATGCAAGCTTCATGCAGTACTGCCAGGAAAGACTGCAAAAGGAAGACAAGCCCATTACAGACACAATACGTAGATCAACGCTAAAGACTTTCAGCAATATGACGAAGAAGTCAGTGTCTAACATTAAAGGGAAGGAGGTGGTGTTGAAGAGCGACCGAGATCTGTTCGCCCGCCTTGTCATCATAGGGAAAAGGAGACAGGTCGACTTGTGTAATATGATGACCTATTCACTTGGACCATTGCCACTGCCCATCGCCAAAGCTGATGGCTCGCTAATGAAAACCAACAAGGCCAAGCTCCTGCACATGTTAGAAGATCTACACATGCCTACAGCACCTGAAGAAGGCCGCCCTAGAGTTCCTCCTCAACCTCCGAAAGGTGGCATATGGATCGTAGATGCTATGGCCCTTCTTCAAATGATGAAAAACATTCCAAAGACATTTGGTGAAGTGGCGATGAAAGTGTTCAAACAGCTTGTGAACTTAACACTTGAGACTCAGACCAAGTCCATCCATTTCGTTACTGATACGTACCCTGACGTGAGCATAAAAAATGCAGAGAGGACAAGACGGGCGACAACTGGATCTCAAAGAGTCCGCATCAGAAAGCCAGATCAGAACACACCAAAGCAGTGGAAGAAGTTCCTTGCCAACAGCTGTAACAAGCAAGAACTGATCAGCTTTCTATTTACAGAGTGGCAGAACTATGATGCTAACAAGCTGAAAGGTGTGCAGTTGGTAGTGGCACATGAAGACAAATGCCATGCAATAGCGGCAGATGTCAACGGAGCTGTGAGGTGTCTGCAAGTCGACAGTCTTTGTTGCGACCATGAGGAGGCAGATACCCGCATGCTATTGCATGCAAAGTATATTGGGGAAACTTCGAATGCCACCCCAGTCATCATCAAGTCCCCAGACACAGATGTTTTTGTTCTGGCAGTAGCGCATGCAAAGGAGATTGCTTCACCTCTATATTTTCATACAGGAAGAGATGACAAGAAGAGAACTATCGCTATAAGCCCCGTTCAACAAGAACTCGGAGAATCATTGACAAGTGCTCTGATTGGTTTCCACGCGTTCACTGGCTGCGATTCCGTCAGCTCGTTCTATGGAAAAGGGAAGACAAAGGCCTTTTCATTACTGAAGAAATTTCCAGCACATGTGGAGCCATTCAAGCAACTTGGCGATTCTCTTGACGTCCCTGCAGAAGTTTCTGACGGACTAGAAAGATTTGTTTGTCAGCTGTATGGTCATAAGGATGTGCCTAGTGTCAATGATATCCGGTACATCATGCTCAAGACTGCAACCAGAAGTGAAATTGTAATGCCACCAAACCAGGATTCACTGCGGAAACACATCCAGAGGGCCAGTTTTCAGGCAAACATCTTCAAAAAGAGCCTTGTTCAAAACCAAGATCTGCCATCGCCAGTCAACCATGGATGGAAAATGGAGGATAGTGAGCTTGCCATTGACTGGATGGATCTGGCACCAGCACCAGAAAGTGTACTGGAACTGGCATTCTGCAAGTGTAAGCGCTCAAAATGCAAGGCAGAAGATGCTGACGATGGATGCTGTGCTAATCTTGGCCTTCAGTGTACAGACCTATGCCAATGCAAAAACTGTGACAACTTGGAACCTCTGATAGCTGACGAAGATGCAAATAATCCAGCAAGTGATTCTGATGATGAGGAAGGGGAAGACGATTTTGGTGAGGAGGAGCACTAAAGTAAGTATCTAAGCTTAATATTGCTCATATTAATGTTTGTCCAATCATTTAGTTGATCTAAGACAGGGACTAACAACATGGGACAGGCGCAATTTTTTGCCCATAAATCCAAGAATTGCGCTGGTTCTTATTTAAAGCCCTGATGAGGAATAAAGGTATATTCTTGAAAAGTCCTATTTGGCAGTATTTGAAACTCCACATTTGTGAACTGATATATGGCACTGGTATCTGGCTTGGCTTCTTGGAGGGCTGGACAAATCATGCTGTAATAGGTTCTGGAAAACAAACAAACACAAACTCAAATGTTTATTGTAACATGAAGACACCAATATTTCACCGATGATTACATAAAATTTCAGTATTATTTAATGTGCATCAAGTGCACGTGAAAACTTAAAAGAGCTACTGGACAGCATGCTTTAGTTCATCAGGAGATGCAACAAGTTCATAATTTACCCAAAACATACTGAAAACTCAGAACTAATTTGCAGCACATACAGCTCTTCCCTTTTTAAGGCGGCTCTCTATCTTCAATGACAAAAAAATCACTTAACAAATCATTAAAAATCAATCATTTGTCATACAACTTTGTAACCTTGCACAGGTCAAGGTCAAGTTCAAAGGTTTAGGTAAAGGTCAAAAGGTTATTTCCGATTAAATTGTAGAGCAATTTTTCAAAGTTTATGCATTTTTTAATTTTTTAATCTGATTTCTTCTTTCGCAGGAGATGTCGATGTCGGTTTATCCTGATCATTCTTCTGCGAGGACTGGTGTCTCAGAAGGAACACGCACAGGTGAACAGCTTCTGCTCTCCCGGCTTGTTGGTCTTCTTGGTAACCTTTCCCCGAGGCGACCTGTTGGATGAACATGGGGACCATCGTGAACTCCTCGGCCAAAAATCATTAACTAAGGTACCTAGAAAAAAATTGAATCATAGGAATAAAGGTCATCATCCAATAATGATTTGTACCAAATTAGAAACAAATCTGATAAAAATTAAACAAATGCATAAACTTTGAAAAACTTTGAAAAATTGCTCTAAAATATGGCCGGAAATGACCTTTTGACCTTGACCTTGACCTTTGACCTTCATTTTCCCCCCATTTTTGGAAACCCCAATTATTCTCATATAAGTGTGCAAGGTTACAGTGTTGTAGGACAAATGATTGATTTTTAATGATTTTTTAAGTTATTTTGGACATTGAATGTAGAGGGCTCCCTCTGTTGTTGAAATGCCATTTCACTAATTAGCTGATTATCTCATTAATGGGATCATATTTTTTCGGGGAACAAAATGTTTTTTTCTTCAGTAGCAGCCATATAACCAATTTATAATGTTAGATTCTAACACCAGTCATCAGACCACGCAACTTTTTAAATGAAGCCTTAACACTGATATGGCCTACAGTCTAATTAACCCTCATGATGCAATAGCTACAAGGGTATACCATATCGCTAGTATGGTAAGTGTTAACCAATTGGATTTTCTAGGGGGGTTTACGTAGACCATGATTAAAACTAAAGAGCGCCATTACAAAACAAATGGAGAAATAATGTACACCTTTAACTTTTAAACAATTTTGAAGCTACACATTAGCTAAAGACGCCAAATATAAGTCTGTATTTTCTCGAATTTCATTTGGTGCCACTATTAAAGAAGTACCGGTCGTACCATACGTATTAGCGAATGTGACTTATAATTATTGCTTATCTACAAGCGACACTCAAATATTTAAACCACGGTTAAAACCATGGTGTACATAGACCTCCTTCGTAAATTCTAGCCAGAAATTAGTACGGGAACCCGGTGAAACCACTGTATACCACATACAAATACTAGCTCTAAGGGAAATACAATTCGCAGAACGTAACGGGTTAACAACACAGGTGAAGTATACATGGCCTTGGAAACGACCCCATCCAAATACTATTACGACAGAGCGCACGTGCTCGCAGCACCATCGACTCCATTACACCGTATACGCCCTATATCATCTGCGAGATTCATCCGGGGTATGACCTTGCACAATCTATTATATAATACGTTGCTCTCATTTTTCCCGCGCTGCATGCAGCGAATCTCATATTTTACTCGACCGTTGTTGACAAATATGGGATTCGTGATATTGAAAACGCATCCATAGTCACTTTATACCCGTTTTATTCGCATGGATCTATCTTTAAATGTGTATGGAATGTCAATCAATCAATTGAGCTACACTCAGTTCAGTATCGCTGTATCAAATCTGATTTTTACTCGAGCGTTGTTGAAAAATATGGGATTCGTGCAATTGAAAACGCATCTATAGTCACTATAGTTCTTAGTCTCATTCGCATGGATCTATCTTTTAAATGTGTATGAAAAGTCAGTCAATCAGTCGCGTTATACTCAGTATCATTTCGTTTATTTTGTGTGGTCGGATAGCAATTCAGTAATGTTGACGATAAGAGCTACACATCCCATCAATTTCTTGTTTACTTTTTTTTCACATCATTTTTAAAAATAATTTTAACATGCGACGAATTATAGCCAAGGCGAGCGATTCCGTTATTCCATGCGTTCGTGAAGGCAATTATGGAAAGTTTGCTGTACTTCTGAAGAAAACAAATCAACAGTGAATTTAACAAGTTTAGCGAGAAGGGTCGAGTCATTGATATGCACTAATTCTTATTCGTGTTATGTGGATCCACGTACTTTTGGCATTTGCCCCGATATAATTGTGAACGATTCATACGTTTTTTTGTTCTTACTGAAAAGTAAGGCACGATCAAAATATTGATTTATTTGAATCTTCGTTTGCACTTTATTTTGTTTTGTCTTCTTTATGAGAGGGGGGGGGTGGGGGGGGGGGGGGGGGGGGGTTTGCACATGATGCAAACCAGATATTCGCCTGCACGTCACAAACCCATACGATCTAGAATAATCTTCCACAAATTAAAAAGTTTAGCACGAACACGTTATCGATTTGTCTTAATATGTACCCCTTTTTGTATTGCTTGAACCCACATTTCGACTGACATTCGCCTCACGTATGGAAACTTATTAGCGGGCCTGCTAGCAGTATATTCGTGTTATTCCCGGTTACTCTGATAGTTGATTTATTTGTTTGTTTGTTTTTTGTCAGCAATAACAATTCATATAAGAAATTATAAAGTATAGCACGAACAGAGTATCGATTGTTTCTAATTCTGCACCTCTTTTGTATTTCGTGCACCTTCGCCAGACATTCGCCCCAGGTATAGGGGAACTTATTAGCGTGCCTTCTATAGCATAATTTTTCTTTCATTCCGGCATGGTTACGATATATTGGCTAATGTATTTGTTTGTTTGTTTTTTGACAGCAATAATAATTAAAATGAGAATGTTAAAGTTTAGCACGAACAGTGTATCGATTTGTCTATTATGTACCCCTTTTGTAGCTCTTGTACCTACATTTCGCCAGACATTCGCCTCATGTATAGGGGAACTTATTAGCGTGCCTACTATTGCATAATCTTTCTTTCAGCCCGGCATTGTTACTATATTCGTTACTATATTTGTTTGCTTGTTTTTTGACAGCAATAATAATTCAAATGAAACATTAAAAAGTTTAGCACGAACAGTTTATCGATTTGTCTTTTATGTACACCTTTTGTATTTAGTTCACCTACATTTCGCCAGACATTCGCCTCATGTATAGGGGAACTTATTAGCGTGCCTTCTATAGCACAATCTTTATTTCATTCCTGCATGGTTACTATATATACTCGCTAATTTATTTGTTTGGGGTTTTTTTTACAGCAATAATAATTCAAATGAAACATTAAAAAATTTAGCACGAACAGTTTATCGATTTGTCTTTTATGTACCCCTTTTGTATTTCATTCACCTACATTTCGCCATACATTTGCCTCTCGTATGGAAACTTATTAGCGGGCGTACTAGCATTATCTTTGATTCATTCCTGGTTACTATGGTAGTTGACTTATTTGTTTGTTTGTTCGTGTTTTTTTGTTAGCACTGATACTTCAAATGAAAAATTATAAAGTAGAGCACGAACAGAGTATCAATTTGTCTATTTCTGCACCCCTTTTGTAACGCTTGTACCCACATTTCGCCAGACATTCGCCTCATGTATAGGGGAACTTATTAGCGGGACTACTATTGCATTATCTTTCTTTCAGCCCGACATTGTTACTATATTCGTTACTATATTTGTTTGTTTGATTTTTGACAGCAATCATAATTCAAATGAAACATTAAAAAGTTTAGCACGAACAGTTTTATCGATTTGTCTTATCTGTACCCCTTTTGTAACGCTTGTATCCGCATTTCACCATACATTCGCCTCACGTAGGGGAACTTTTTGCATGCCTACTATAAACTCATCTTTGTTTCATGCATGTATCAACTATGTTCTTTAATTTATTGGTTTGCTTATTTCTATTACTAAAAATTCAAATAATATATGCCTTTGCGATAATAAATCAAAATAAATAATCAATATGAAATATATGAACAATAGGCACATTAACATTGAGCACGTTCTTATTATTGATTCGTCAGATCGATCTATCCATTTGTATTCCCTTCACCTACCAGCCTACTTTTCTCCCGATGTTCACCCCATCCAAGTACTAGAATAGTTTGCCATGTTTGTCATAATTATTTGTTGCCAATAAATTATATATAATACGTATACAATTATACCTTAATTTGAAGAAGAAAAAAAAGCACCTCCTATCCCGGTGACATGCATTCCCTTTATAAAGCGAATTTTACACGATCAGCATTATATTGATTTGTCTGACTCAATGTACCTCTTTTTTCCTCTCTCTGGACCCCTCTTAGCTCCAGACATTTTACACCACGTGTCGTGCGCGGAGGCACGAAGCCGGATGAAACGTGGCGCCACGTACACAAATTGAAGGGTGCATTTTTACCATGCCCACATGCAAAGTCAGGCGAACCGACATGGGGCACGTGCCCCCCAATAATTTGAAGAACAAAAACAATAAACAATAGGAAACATAAGGGGACATTTGTTTGAAAAACAACAAATATTAGGTGTGACCCCAATAATGTTGCATGCCACCTCCCCCCCCCCCCCCCAAAAAAAACAAAACAAAACAAAACAAAACAAAACAAAACAAAACAAAAACAGTCCGACCACGCTACGCCACTGTAGCTATGAGGGGATGGGGCAGGAGAAATGCTGTATAAGATTTACCCGTTTCTTAAGTGTGCCTCCTTTTTCTTAATTAAAATGAGAGAAATAGAAACTATCGTATACCCATGGTACATACATGTATTACGTAATATTCAAGGAGAAATATCGGTTAATTTCACGTAATAATTAGATTAATATCCATTTAACACCATTTTCGTTTATTTCCACACCGCTGAAAGACATTACTTACATCCCGAGGCTGTAAGTCCGTGTATTCATCATGTTCATAATGTTGGAAATTATGTAGGACAATAACGTATAGGTATATGTCTTTGTGATGAACAAACATTATTGGTTCATACGATCGATACGTTATCGGAAAAAATAACATTGTCCCTTGACATATTGGTTCCAACATCATTACCCTAGATTCTTCCACACAAACTCACACTATTGTCCTAAACTTAGATAAATTTGTGTACGTGTTTTCAGGGCTAGTGCAAAAAATTCGATTAGTTTGTGAGTATAATCATTAATATATAGATCAACTACCCCATACGCTGCAAGCCATCGAATTAGTGTAACTACTGTAGTTTTGAACAGAAAGTAGTTTAAATGCATGAAGATATACAGTATTTACTCGTCTTAATACAAATAAATTTTAAAAAAACGATCACCCGTTCAGACATCAACCACCAATACTTAACAGTAAGAACAAAATAAATCATCATTGTCTCCGAATAGGGTGCAGTGCCTTTATTTTAAAAAAAAACCTGGTACTAGCGACTGCCGAGTAAAAAACAATCTGAGCCAATAAAACAATGAAATCGCGTACGAGATAATTAATAGCCAGACTGGCAACCTTCAAGTCAATTTAACGGTGAGCTGATTAATCCCGACGCATAACAATTAGCGATTTAACAATTAGCGAATTCATTAGACGGCATCATTAATGATACTCATTATACGCAGTAAGGGATGAAATTATCTTCGCGGCAATGATGAGTTAATCATTATAGTCAGACCAACGAGTTAATCAGTTATAGGGCCATTCTTTGAAAAGTGAAACTTTTTCGGAAAAATTGAAGTTTTATTTTTCTGTTGTTTTATTCCATTTTTAGAATGATCCATGTGTAAAGTTTCATGAAATATATGATTTACATTAAACAAAGACACTTTCATACTCATTTGCATAAATTTACATATTTCAATATTTGTCTAAAATCATAACCCAAAAAATAATCAAGATATCGAAAGGATAGTTAGCAAGCTTATTCTTCTCACTTTCCTGTACATGTTGATACCAACTTTGTACAAATTGAACCTTTCATTCCTTTCTAAACCCGATATTTAAAAATTCCCATTTTTCCATTCATATTGTACATGTCACACACGTGACCACCCCAAAATGTCACACAGTGACCAGACGTTACCACATAATTAAATACAATAAAAAACAATGGTTTGATAAAATTCTTATTCATTGCTATTTTTGTACTTACAGATCTATAATACTTGTCTGGTAATAAGATGAACATTATAGCTTTTCATATTTCAAAGGATTTCCCAAATGAAATTGAGTTATGAAAAAAGCGCTCCGTGTGAAGTCACACACGTGACCCAAGCCATTTGACCTCTGACATTGAGTAACGTAATCCTTATACAATCTTTTGTGTTAAGTCTGAAAGACTTCAACATATTCAAGTCACAAACAAAGTAAAAATCATTATACCTCTTATACTTACTGAAATATAAGCATCCTATTTCAAAATTGTTCATGTTTTGGGTCACACACGTGACCAAGAATGGCCCTATAAACAACAACACGGTTGTACCAATGATGTAGATAATACGACATAATAAATATCAACTCTCAAAGAGA
Source organism: Echinarachnius parma (assembly GCA_037951105.1). Classification (NCBI taxonomy): domain Eukaryota; kingdom Metazoa; phylum Echinodermata; class Echinoidea; order Clypeasteroida; family Echinarachniidae; genus Echinarachnius; species Echinarachnius parma. The sequence continues at coordinate 34,078 of JBAMJV010010558.1, read as the reverse complement.
AATTCTTACAGTCAAACAAGTCAATAACAAACAAAATAATTATGAATAATTACGGTTCGTTAGCATGCACGGTACATGATTAGTGAGTATAAACGTACATTTGCAGTAGTTACAATCATGCAATCATTCAAATAGACTCGCATTAGATAATTAATGGAGGGGTTCACACTTTGTATATGTGCATTCTATCAGTCTATTATTAATTAAACCACATTCATTATTTTAACTGTTTCATCCAAGATTCTGAAATCCTCATAGAGTTTGTAAATATCCCACCCGGTTCCCATGTACATGTTTAGGCAGGGGGTTCATTTGGATTAACACGTAACTAGAAAGAGTATTACAATTTCGCTTCTTTATAACATTTTAAAGCATATGCTCGTATAACATTTTGTCGGTACAACCTTATGATATTCGAGGAAAACACATGATAAGAGCAATAAATAATGCACGATTTTGCCACCATAGACGCATCATTTTGGTTCAGTATCATCAGTTCACTGTAATGTTTTGTAATGTGGATCACACATGCAAAATGGATGTCGATTGGCGCGAAAACCCATTCATCATACTTATTAATACGTCGGTGCCGAGTAATAACTCAATTCGGTCCCATGCGTACATAATACAAGTACTTCACATCTTCAGTATGTCCCCCGATACCCATCAACGCGCTTTACAACCAAACCAAATTTATCATTGGTTGTTCCTTCTCAGCTTCATGAGTCGGTAAGTCAATACATATTTTTCTGTACAATGAAGGGTGTTTTCTGTTAGAATATACACATTTTTTAAACAATAATGCATCTCGTGCGAAAGTATCGAATTTCGCCATAACTGTTCCAAGTTGACCCAATTTTATGAAGGCGAATTTCACACAATTGCAAATTTAACACTGATATATCAATATCATGACATAATGACACGGGGATTTGAAATCTTTTGTTTGTATTGCCCACATATGCCTACAAAAAAGTATGATAAGATATCCTAATAACCATTCAGTTTTACTGGCTTTTGATAACCGTTGAAGAAGCAAAACTTCAACTTTCAATCAGTTGAAACTGATTGCCGAAAGAAAAATGTATAGTTATTATTATCATAAATCTATAACGCTACTTACATTCAAATTGGACTATGTTAACGATCAAATAACCACGTTATTTCTTTAAGTTTTATCAAACAATATAGCAGGGACCTTTAAATCAAAATGAAACTTAATTTGGCAACGGACTAACGAAATATATGCATGGTTTCGAGTGACGACTCTATCATAAGAGTAACTTGATATTGGGGAATTGCACAGTAGCCAGGGTCGTGAGAAAGATAACCGATACGTTTTGGGGGTTAATGAGTAATCCTCAGTCGACTTCATGCTAATTATTTCTTGTAACACCGCAGATGAAATTAAAACCCGTTATACATATTCGACGCCAATGTAAAAAGGGGATGCCTTACAAAGAAGTTTAGGTTAAGAACGGTTTGATAATGTGCTATGCCTATTTCAGAGGCAACTTAATACTACCGCTGATATTAACATGTTATAGAAACAAATCAACGTGCAGGGGTGGGGGAGGGGGGGGGGGGGTATAACTCAGAATGTATCCACAACAAATATCTAGAACTAAACTAATGTGGTTAAATAAATATGGGCCCTAGACTTTTGAGTTTGAAATCGACAGTAAAACTTTTCCTTTATTAATGTCACTGAAGTGTGACAAAAAGTAACCTCTGTATTGGGTACGCTGCATGTATCATGAAACCACAACAGTGGGGGGAAAAACAGCGGATGATGGACCTTCCTCTGGAGACCCGGGTGTAGCACCGGCTAGGCGGCGGTTCGGAGGCAAACATTTGTCATCCTTGGAGTCAGTGTCACGGACATGCGCCCTCCCATTAACTCATTGCCTATTATACAGGGATCGCTTGGTTTTCATCTTTAAGGTATAAGTCTCAGCATGTTGGTCTAACGATGCTGATGGTGATGATGATGATGATGATGATGATGATGATGATGATGATGATGATGATGATGTTGATGATGATGATGATGATGATGAACGTTCATTTTCACAAACTCTAAACCTGACCCCAAACCATAAACCGAAATTTAACCCAACTCTAATCCTATATGGTTACAATGATGGTTATGATGATGATGATGATGATGATGGTGACGATGACGATGAAAATGGTGATGATGAATTCGAATTTCGCTATAGTCATGATAGTAGAAGAATGGGTGAAGACAAAACCGAAAGCTTCCCATTATTAAAAAAAAAAACCTACATGTACACGCTTAATACTAAGAAGTAGTTCATGTATCTCTATTCGGTAATTACATCTACAGGAGACAAAGGGTTAAATAATATGTGCTATTTGGTCGTCATTTCGGCCCGCCTGATTTCAGACAGTATCAAAGTAAAATGATTACGATCTTTAGTATCGAGGCAGTAGTTTGTGTTTGTTTGTGGGATGTGTTGTTGATTGATTGCAGACAGTAACGAAATTGTTACAATCATGAGTGTCGCAACGGTGGTTCTGTTTTGTTGTGGTTTAATATGTATTGTAGGTCACGTTGCTCGGTTGGCTGGCTTGGCTACTGATTATTACTAGTACTCGTCCGTCAATAGAAAACTTTCCTTGAAATAAACAAATAATTGAGGTTATTATTATTTTTCATCAATTTTCAAAATCAATTAATACAGTTTGTCATTGAACAAGTCTGACAGTCACATTTCGATAATATACAGTAGTTTGTTAGGAGGAAATTTCAGTTCCACTGTTGAGAAAACAATATTAAAAAAACTAGTAGTTTGTGCTTGCTTTGGTATTTTAGATCACATTCTTGGTTCGTTGGTTTTAATACCAATGAGTACTCATTTGTCATTTCAGCCCATTCGTTGAAATAAGACAGTAGTAATTATTTTCTGTTAGTAATGAAGTTTGCGAACAGACTATACTGCAGTCAATATAACGACCACATGTTGGCGCATTTCAATATATTTTGTCTGGTTGCAATTTCATTACTACTGTTGATAATTATCACGAGTTTTACGACAAAGTCAAAGTAGTATTTTGTGGTTCATGTTTTTTTGTGGCATTGTATAGGCTATACGCCTGTGGTTCGTTGGCTTGAATACTTATGAGTACGTATCTTTCATTTGAAATGGTTCGTTGAAATAAGACGATAGCATTTTTTTCTTTCTTTCTTTTAGTAACTAAGTTTGCGAACAAACTATATTGGAGTCAACGTAACGACCAGATTTTGACGCATTTCAATATTATTTTGTCTGGTCGCCATTTCAGTACTATCATTTCAGTACTGTCATTTAAAATTGTTCGTTGAAATAAGACAGTAGCAGTTATCATTGGTTATCTTTGTTTATTTATGAACTATACTGGAGTCAATATTATAACGACCACATGTGGTCACTTGTCAATGACGTTCATTTTGTCGATATTTCATAGTCTTTACAGCTCTGTTGATAAACAATATAAACAATGTATTATCTTGTGTTTTGGGTTTGTTGTGGTATCGTATTGTTGGTTTGAAACTTTGAATGTCCATGAGTACTCATATGTCATTTCGAATCGTTCGTTGAAATAAGACAGTAGTCATTATTAAAGTTTGTATCAACAAACAGCATAACAAAGGCTGGTATTCAACGTTTTAAAGTAACGATATAATATACAATAGTTGAATTCCTTGTACAATTGTGTATTATATTATACCAAATTTTGCATAGAAAATATGTATTTTTATATGTAATTCTCCCTTTACAGCATACCACAATTATAGACCAGTGTACACAGTTCAGTTTTCATATGTTCAAGGTATTATTTTCAAATTGCATGCATCGTTGTTTACATTGACTAAGCGCATGCATGTGTCATTTACTATTGTAATCTGCACATAATACGTCAATATTATTCACCAAACGTCATACGATCAGTAAAATGTCATTGTAATCTTATTGTAGACATTCATTCATTATTATTGCTAAACGTCATACAATCAAATGTGCTATATAGTCATTATAAACCTGCAGTAGATAGACGAATAATAATTGGTATGGCTCTTTTCTCGTTGGCACATACATATGTGCAAATAAATTAAGTATAACTATAGCCAATGCAGTGGCGTTCTAAGAGCAAATCCAGATTACGGGCGGGGGGGGGGGGGGGTGAAAGAGTGGGGAATAATTACCCATTACTTGGGGAATCAGTGCCATAAATTTGAAATGTTACGTAATGATATGATTCAAGTTTAAGATGTTTTTCCCCTTGAGTTTATTTCTTTATTGGAAGTGGGGCATTGCGGGACAAGGGTCCATACATGAAGGGGGCTGATCCCCTGCCCCCCCCCCCCCCCTTATTTACGCCACTTAGCCAATCGTCCACTTAACGGCGTACCGTTGTTCCATCACACCGCGTCCTTAATTTAGACTACGGCAGAGAGCTGATTAGCCGAGTTAACTAAACAATATATTCATTATGCAGTGTTCATTAGCTATAGGGTTTGACAGCATACAAAGCGTTCACATGTGCTTTTTAACTCGGTATTTTAGGGGATTTTTTGTATATTGGGAGTACAAACATTTGTCAATTCATTAAGATCGATGGTTTGAAATAGTAATGCAAACTGCGCAGTATGCTGGGATACAGGTCAGTGGGTTACTAAAATAACCTGGGGATAAATCTAATCCATAATGATGAGAATACTACATGGCGTTGGGTGAGACGAATGCTGTGTGAACGCGGGGCTAAAAGTGCGCGGCACTTTTCGGTGAGATCGTGGGATAAAACGCTCTCTCACCGGAACACACCTGATCCAGCGCGTGTGTCTGCATCAACGCCTCATCGCCATAGACTGCTTTCTACCATGTGAATGTGATTCGAATTTCGTGCGCTACCACGTCCAAATAGAGCACTTTAGCATAATTATACTAGACAATCATGTCGGTTTATATAACCTTAACCAATTTTGAACAATCATTTCGTACACAACCACCATGACCAGGCCAACATAGAGCACTTCAGCATAATATTATATCAGGTTGTGTTCCCCATGTCAATTTGGTACAATAATTTTGTGCACCACCACGTCCATATAGACTACCAAACAAGTCGCTTTCCCCATCCCAAAGCAATTTGGAACACCAATTGTATGCAGCACCATGTCCACATACAGTAGTGTACAATCATTTTGCTTTTCCCCTAAACCGATTTGGAACAATAATTATAATTTTCACTATACCACGTCTACATAGAGCACGCCATGCAGCATATTATACATTACAATCATCATGACATGTGGCGTGACCCCACAACCAGTTTGGAACAATTTACCACGTTTATATAATTATATAGAGAACTTCAATATTACATGTATCAACATAGGTATGGTAGGCTACAAACATGTCGCGTTATGCCCCATAACCTATTTGGAACAATAATGTTGTGCAGCACAAGTCAACAATGATTCAATGGTGACGATTTTGCCTCAACCAATCATAAACAATTTCGTTGTTGTTGTTTGTAAGATCTTGATTATTAGGGGTTATGCAATGATCAACTTATTGCGTAAAATTATGTTTATTAAATGTGAAAACACATAGTCTTATAACTCATTTCAATATGTATCAAAAAACATTATTTCATTTCAGCGATGATGCCAACATGATTGTATGTTAAATAAAATGTCATGAAGTAACATTTAAACGGTTCACATTAACTTCACGGCTTATACGCGTTATCGAAATTTACAAATATCGAGTGAATTTCGTGAAAATATTAGCATGAATCACGTTTCAAAAATGCTGATTCTTGGCTGTACAACTATATAAACTAGTGCACCCAATATCTGCGCAATGTTCCCATCGGCCTTTAAGACCCGGTCACATATCACCGGATAGCGTAAACGGATACCCGACGGAGAGTATCATTTGTTCAATCCGTTCTTCTCCGTTCGTATGCGTTTCTTGTCCGTTCCTTGTCAGGCGATGTACGTTGTTCAAGCTGGTGGAATGAGTTGTATTGTGCATGAAGCAATGGAGACTATTTTCACCTCCGAAAAATTCGATTTCGCAAATTGTCTTTTATCCGGTGATATGTGACCGGGCCTTTAAATTGGTAGTGGAAGGATATTTGGCGTTCGGCCCCAGCAACCTTGTACGCGGTAATTAACGTGCTGAAAGCATCGTTAGCGCGGTACAGGATGTATTAAACGCCACGTCTCTATAAATCTACACCCAGTCTGCCAGTCATAATGGTGAGCGGATCCGAATTGACGGTGCGACGAACCCGCGTTCACACTACATCTCATTCATATCATCACTACTACTTGTTCACTTCATACGTCATCTAACGGGACATAGAATGATTCATTTCGCATTTAACGGGTCAACCTGTCATCATCTTCTAACAATCAACCTTCAATAATCCAGAGTGCTAAATTAAATTTAGAGAATCCATCTGACCCACTTTTTAATCTTGATCCTTATTCATTTGCAACAAATAAATTGTTGGCCTATACATTTTATTCAACACTACGTTGTATTGTGTGCATTTTAAGAACAAAATCAGCATCTGTAATAGCCAATGAGTATTTTGGCTAAAATTGACCATGGCACAAATTAAACGATTATAAATGCGCTTGAGAACGCCAGTTTATTCGCCACAAACATTAATTATCTCAACATGTCATTCATGAATCATGAGATGTAGCGCAGACTTTTATTTTTTATTGTTGAACTATACAACACAAAACATAAAGGACCTGTTCACAGCATCACCAGAAGAAGACCCAAACACTCAATGAATGTATGTACCATTCATCAGACTTCCCCCGAATCTCGCCCAACGTGTGAACACAGGGGGATTGATATACCGCCGCGATGGATAATTGGTTGTGGCCGTACCGTTGTATTTTGACGGCGGCCAATTCTCGTGACACCGTCTCGGGCATGTCACAGTCGATTGAACGTGTCAAGAGTAGCTTGTGCTGATGAAGATGACAGCGACGATGATGGTGATAATGGGGATAATGGTGATGGTGGTATATTCCATCCATGCTTTGAGAACGAGTATATTGCTTCTCTAACATGGGGCGAGGTCCATGCCTATCCTATTAATTATTAAGTTGTCCCAAACAACCAAACATGCCAAAAGGGATATTACATGTTTTATTTTGACGGCAGTCTATTCTTATGAAACTATCTCAAGCATGTCACAGTCGAGTTAACGTGTCAAGAGTAGCTTTCGATGATGAATATGACAGCGACGATGATGGTGATAATGGGGATTGTGGTGATGGTGGTATATTCCACCCATTATAAGAAATAATGCGTGATGTATCTAACATGGAGCGAGGTCCACCTCATTTCCTATTTTGCGCCCCCAAAAGGAGATACCTACTACATGCTTATTTTTTCCCGGCCCAAAAGGGTGGGGGGGGGGGGGGGGGGGGGTCATGTTTGATTTTAATGGCAGTCTATTCATAATTCATATGACACCGTCGCGAGCAAGTCACAGTCGATTTAACGTGTCAAGAGTAGCTTGCGATAATGAAGATGACAGCGATGGTGGTGGTAATGGGGATGATGGTGATGATGGTATTTCATCCATGATATGAGTAGAGTGGCGATGATTGGTACCGAGCACAAAGAATATGATCACGTTTATTTCTCAAATATTAATTGCTCTTTGAAATATTGACAGTCTTCCACTGAATACGCACAATAGATGTCATTTTTTTTTTTTTTTTTTGGTCAAAATATTCTTTGCTCGATTGGTAAAGTTGACACTGGACGCGCGCCATGCATTTGAACTTGTTTATCTGTCCAAATAATCTTTGCTCTCCAAACTAATGAATTATTTTATCCTATGTTAATACCAAGCGGATTACAGCGTGGGTGATATGGATCATACGTTCCCACGGCATTTAAAAACTATAACTATATTTCATTCATTTTGATACGGTAATCCTACGAAGGATTATCTTAGGCAAATAGTACAATTACCTATAACGACGCATTTCAACGAAGAGCGACGAAAAAACAACACAATAATAACAAATTCAATAAACAAATCTAGAAAGGGCATTTGCTACACATTTGTACAAAAAAAAGCAACGTACAACAAAAATACAGCTGAATCTCCGTTTTTCATAGCAATGTGTTTTTTGTTTGTGTGTGTTTTTTTTTTTACAACAGACGGAAGCTTTAATACGAACTATATAGTCGGAACAAATCAAATATCTATAGGGCGAATCATTTTCGGCAATTTGGACGATTAATTAAGCGTATGAATGTACTTTATTAGTCGTCCTTTTCATTTAAATTCACTTCAGTTCATTTCATAAATGTAATACATTCAGAGTCGGAACATTGAGTAAAACGGAAATAAGGCTATAGGCCAATACAATCGCATTGTATTAACCCGACAGTGGTGTTCAGCGCTGCATTAAATAACTCAGGGGCGCAATAGAGGACCACTGAGGAAATTCATGTACCCCCTCTTAAAATTCTTGCACATTCTACGTCCTCGTGACCCGCCCCCCTCCCCCAATTTGGCACCAATAACTTAGGGGCGCAAGAGAGAACCACTGAGGGAATTCATGTACCCCCTCTTTTTTAAATTCTGGCACATTCTACGTCCTCGTGACCCGCCCCCCTCCCCCAACTTGGCCCAATGGGAAGGACAATAGAGAAAAGCATAGGTGTACACTGTTAAAACGCTGTGTAAAAAAAACGCTGTGTAAAAATGGTTGTTAAATCTTTTCATACAACTTTAGGTGAGCATGATAAGTTGTATGAAGAAGGGTTGCGTGAAGCGGCCATTGTTCAAGCGTTGATGAAACTTGTTAAATCACGTGATAGTTTCGACCGCAAAATCACCGCGTCAACACCTCTTTTGTCCCTTCGCAATCCAAGCGAACCGAGATAGGGCAGTCGGTAGAGAGTGAGACTTATACCCCAAAGACCCCCGGTTCGAATCCTACCCTTGCCACTTTTACATCTTGTTTTGTATTTGCTATTTCAACAACGGGATTGTTGAAATTTATTCTAAACAACAGCTGTAGAACAGTTGTAGAACAAATTAAAACAAGAGTTGTGTAAACTTTAAACAACTGGGGTTGTTGAATGTTTTCAACAACAGTTGGATTGTTCATATGTCAAACAGCGGTTGTTGAAAAATGTTGAATTTGTTTACACAGCGTGTTAACAGTGTAGGGCATTTGTGTTAATTGTCTTATAAGTCTACGCGCCATGTATATAACCCCACACCTTATGTCCTTATATGGAGGGGGGTAAATTATTTGTTTGTTACTGTGGCATAGTTTGCATCCTCGTAACCACCACCGGTTGGAAAAAAGCGTTGCCCCTATCTCTGGGGATCTTAGCTACTCGACCAAGGGTAGCATACGATCCCAATGTCAGCGGATTTTGATTATGTTTGGGTGCAGGGGGTGGGTCATTAATTAAGTATCCAATTACAACCCCGTATAAGGCTGTTTTTTTTTTCACAGTGAACACAGTCCTCTATCATGATAAACGCTGTCCCCAGGGAGTGTGTCATTAATTAAGTATCCAATTGCTGCTGGATATAAATTACATGGAAAAGGACATTTCCAGAGTCTACATCTTTGTGAACACAGTCCTCTATCATGATAAACGCTGTCCCCATCCCCGATAACCCTAGCTACGCCACCGAGGGTAGCATACAGTCCCAATGTCAGCTGATTTGGTATTCTGTTTGGGTGCAGGGAGTGGGTCAAATCATTAATTAAGTATCCAATTGCTGCTGGATATACATGGAATAGGACATTTCCGCAGTCTACATCTTCGTGAACACAGTCCTCTATCATGATAAACGCTGTCCCCATCCCCGATAACCCTGGCTACGCCACCAAGGGTAGCATACAGTCCCAATGTCAGCGGATTTAGGTATTCTGTTTGGGTGCAGGGAGTGGGTCATTAATTAAGTATCCAATTACAACCCGGTATAAGGCTGTTTTTTCACAGTGAACACAGTCCTCTATCATGATAAACGCTGTCCCCATCCCCGATAACCCTGGCTACGCCACCAAGGGTAGCATACAGTCCTAATGTCAGCGGATTTGGTATTCTGTTTGGGCGCAGGGAGTGGGTCATTAATTAAGTATCCAATTGCAACCGGGTATAGGGCTTTTTCACAGTATATTATCTTTGTGAACATAGTCCTCTATCATGATAAACGCTGCCCCCACCTCCTCAAATCCTGGCTACCCCGCCAAGGGTAGCATACAGTTCCAATGTCAGCGGATTTGCTATTCTGTTTGGGTGCAGGGAGTGGGTCATTAATTAAGTATCCTATTGCTGCCGATATGTCGGGGTTAATGAATTGCCACTTAGCAGCGCCCAAACAAGATTTCACTCCGCTAATAAACAGCACGTCCGCTCGGCAGGAAAGCTACATTAATCAGGAGATATATACATTAATCTCCGAACCTTGGGATTGAATATTGAATAGTTATCCCGACTAAGACCATTGACTACTGGAGCATAATGAACCACGTATTAACTCAACGGGCGTGAACTAATGTAGCGAGAAACGGGTTAATTTGTTTCCACACAGCACGGCACCAATTAGCATTTTGGCAAGCCCTCGCGTTCTGAATGGTAGAAACGACTGGTAAAAGAATAGTCTCACGTACGTGTAAAGTCTACTGCACACAGAGCCGATTCGATCCGATCCGACTGGTTTTCAGTCAGGCTAGAGTCGGTTTTGCTCAGTCGGAGCCGATTCAACATGTGGAATCGGCCTCGACTGATCCCCGACTGGTTCCTGACTGGCAAAATCGGACTGCTGAGGCAACGCATACTGACCCGATCCGACTGAAAACCAGTCGGATCGGGTCGAGTCAGCACTGTGTGCGGTAGGCTTAAGAGGAGCTGCCGCTCGTGTGATAGTCGTCCTTTGCCAGCCGTTCCTGCCATACACAGACGAAAGGCCTTGACTAAAGGCTAGGTCAGATGATCGTTCAACAGAATAACATTCACCTATTTCTTAATAGATTTTGCAATCCACAAAGAGCATGAAGAGTGAATGCACGCAGGACCCACCAGGTTCCAGTAGGCAATGGGTTTTAATTATGTTGGAAATAGATTATCTTTACTGATTATGTTTTATTTAATTCAAGTATTATGCATCGATACTTATAATTGAGGAAAACTGTTCAAACTGCTTATATTTATGTTTGATTCTCATATATATTTTCCCTCTTCTTCTCTATTGTATAGACATGATTTCTTTTAAATTATCAGATTGCGGAAACGCTGATTTTGAATTTGGATATATCTGATTGCAGAAAGTAGATAATCATCTAATAACAATTATGCAAATTATCAGCCCTCCCAATTATAATTGAATTCTTCCAATTCCGAATAGCAGGCAATAATTTGCAGTCGTTGATGTTCTTGTTTTATATATATTGTTTTGTAATGTTGTTATATGATCAGAAAGTGGAAACACACTGATTCTGAATTTGAAAATATCCGATTGGTGAAAGTGGATATAATTATATCATCTAATCATATGCAAATTATCAGCACTCTTCGAATCGCAAGCAACATTTGACACTGTTGTCTGTTTATTTGGTGTGGTGTTTTTTTTATAGAAAGAAAATGATACTAGAAACACGCGATTGTTGAAAGTCGATATATATCATCTAATCATATGCAAATTATCAGCACTCTCCGAATCGCAAGCAACATTTGACACTGTTGTCTGTTTATTTGGTGTGTGTGGTTTTTTTTTATAGAAAGAGATTGATACTAGAAACACGCGATTGTTGAAAGTCGATATCATCTAATCATATGCAAATTATCAGCACTCTCCGAATCGCAAGCAACATTAATTTTGACACTGTTGTCTGTTTATTTGGTGGGGTGTTTTTTTTTTATAGAAAGAAAATGATACTAGAAACACGCGATTGTTGAAAGTCGATATCATCTAATCATATGCAAATTATCAGCACTCTCCGAATCGCAAGCAACATTGACAGTTGTCTGTTTATTTGGTGTGTGTGTGTTTTTTTTTTTATAGAAAGAAATTGATACTAGAAACACGCGACCAAAATTGAATTTGAACGATTCGATTGCAGCTGCGTTTCTCGGTTTCTTGAATGCAGTTCATAAATTAACCATGAATAAACCCACACGTATAAGAATGTGAGTCCTATCATCGATATGCAGTGACTTTGTACATGTAACTTTTAGCTGCGCAAATATATTTACACACATTTTGTTTCTTTTTTCTAAGCGATACAAATCATTATAACTTCATACATTAATCATGAATAAACCGTTCACGTATCGGATGTGACTGCTATCATCGATTTCGTACATGTATAGTGCATTCGTACATAACTTTTAGCTGCGCAAATTTATTTGCACACATTTGGCATTAATAAAGTGATTATAACAAACGACTGACTTCGCCGTGTACATGTATTTGATCAAGACTAGTGTTGAACATATTTTGTTCAACACCATACATTTTTAGCGGTGTTATCGTATTATCATTGTCACTTTAACCCTAATTACAAACATTATTTTAGTAGGATTATTTTTTAGTAGGAGGATTTCATATAACATAAAATAAATAAAATGAAAATGAGCAAAGAAAATAGGACTGTCCCGGGATTCGAACACGAGACCTCCGAATTGTGCTCTTACTAACTGAGCTAGAAGATCTCAGTCAGTTTGAAACCCTTTTCAATGTCCGTGTATAATAAATAGATGTAAAACATGTTGGTCTACTATGACGACACTAAGTTCATATCAGCGTTAGATAAACATTCTCTAACCCATACATTCAATTCGAGAGGGCTCGCCCTAAAAGGGACCTAGTAAATCCTCAAAATCCAATTGGAATTCTAGCGGTTCCCTCATACCTTGTTTTATTCGTATGAACAATCAAAGCGCGGGACAGTTTTTGATTTTTCCAATTTTAAAACTCACCTGCTTTAAATGTAATGGATTGCAGGAGGATGTGCCGTTACAATGAGATTCCCGGAGAACGATGGAAGAACATGGAGTGAAAGGGAGAGAAGGAGAGAAAACAAAACAAATACAATTTAGACATAATTACAAGACTTCGGGAAATCTGATGAGTTCTACTATTCAATCAATATTATGAATTATAATGAAATAGTATTTATTTTAAAGGGACTTTGTAACATTGTCTAAATCCTCAAAATCCAACTGGAATTCTAGCGGTTCACTCATACCTTGTTGTATTCGTATTTACAATAAAATCATGGGACAGGTATCGGTTTTTTCAAATTTACCTTCCGTTAACAAGATATTTACGATTGAAGTGTTCAGATGTTAAACTATCCACTGGATAGTCGTAACCGTGTACAAATTCATTGTAATGAGTTAGTGAATATTACTTTGGATTTTTGTTTATTACTCGGCAATATAACGTCCATTTAACTTGACATTTTCACACAATACCCAGTGGACATAATAACAACAATATAGATTGTATCAACCACTCATCACTTTTTGCACATGTCAACATAGTTACTAGATCCTTTTAAACTTTTCTTTCAGGTGGCCAAATTGACACATCAGATAGACTCCCGTCACAATCTGTGTGTGTCACACCCTTATTCGTTGGTGACCTAATTATGGTTTCTAGTGGCCGTTGACAGCCGCGACACCGCTGAGGGGAGGTGAATTTGGGACTATTTTTTAGCTGTATACAGTGTCAATTTAATTGCCTTAAACTGGTATGATCCAATTAGGCCATAATGAATCTGTGTTTTTCCAATTTATTAATTTCTGTCTTTATGTATTTATTTGACCTTCATGCTGTTTTTCTATACATTAACCTCAATTCAAATAGATTATAGTTACTTTGTTAACATAATTACCGTTTAGTGCATTGGAAAATACATACAAAATGTGGGTCTTTGACGTTTATGACTCCCACGATATACATCAATCATATCACTTCTTTAAACAAAATGTATAAAATTAAACAAAAGTATAGCAGCATTATCACCTAGCCTAATTTGCCTTATTCATTCATCTAACCTGCATGTATTTCATATTTTAATAACCTTAATTTCAACTGATTATAATTGATTTGTTAACATAATTACCGTCAGCGCATTGGACAATGGAAGAAATGTGTGTCTTGGACTGTATAGCAACTCCTACGATGTACATCAATCATATCACTTCTTAAAAGGAAATTGACAAGGTAATATTGTTCTTTAAAAACTTAAACAGTAATTATAAGAGTAATATTAAGCGTAATCATTGTTTCGTCAACATGATGTACCCTGTAAAAGGTTATATCAAATTCCCAAAGGAAATTGTTTGTAAAGCGAACCGGATGGAAAGACAATGGAAATCTAAAAGTAGCATATCACCGAGTCTGTTTTATGTGTATGTATTTTTTTTTTAACCTGCATGTTTTTTTCCTATTCATGAACCTTCATTTTAACAGATTACAATTGATTTGTTAACATAATTTCCGTCAGCACATTGGAAAATGTGAAACTAAATGTTCGTCTTTGACTCCCACGATATACATCAATCATATCACTTCTAAAACTGACATTTAAAAAAGTTAATATTGTTGGACATGATTGATTAATGTCCCCCCCATCACCTCCCTTGTTTAAAACAACATCAAAGCATCAACGGTACTTTTTTTCTTGAAAAACGGAAGCGGATATGAGAATATTATATGATTTATAAACGAGGGAAAAGCAATGAATCAATCCGACAGTCGACAGAACAGGTGTTTTGTACAATATCTTATTTTCAGGCAAATTATTTATAACTATAATCACCTTGGGGAGAACCAGTTCATACCTTAAACATGTTCAATGTGGGGGTTGAAAGGTCACAAGTTAAGTGTATCAATCGATCATAATTGTAATAACTTGATTAGCAAAACAAAACAAAAACTGGAAATAATGGGAAAGAACTGGTATCCGGTGGATTGGGCGACTAATGCCCACTAGAACTCTTGTCGGGCCACCTACTTTGTGATAATCGTGATAGTTATGTTGATATTAAATTAATGCAACATTATGGCCACCAAATAATCCACTTGACCACATGTAACTCGTGCTAAGGTGGCCACGAAGGCACCCAGAAAATGTGTAAAGGGCAAGCCATTTATGTTTTGGGTACGAAATTATTTCGAGAACAACCTGCGTTGTCAGATTCAATTTACACCACTAAGATTGATAGTTGAGGGGCATTTCAAAATAAATTGAAGAACATATTGGTTCTCATAATGTTGTCGTCCAAGCACAATAATTTTTGTCCTTCGAATATAAAAACACCGTAATGACAAAGGGCCTTTTGTTTCATTTGCTCATTGCATTCACAAAATGTACATTTTATTGATAATATCCTTTTATTTACGATGAACCAAATATAGTCAGTTCAAATTTTCAAGGAGATTATCTAAATAGGGAAAATACAACAGGGAGAAAGGTCAAAGGCCAACAAACACATAGGCCCTCATAAAACGAACTACACACCCAATCCACGTTTCTATTATTCAAATCAACGACATGTCGACTGCTTTACTTTGGCTGCTACATTCAATGTTTGAGTTAATCCATCCCATATTATTGACCAATCAGTGATCGAATGCTTCTTGATTGTATACCCTATACGCCATTTCCGTTAAAGCGTCACCGTCGCCTAATTTGAATGGATTTCGTTCACTAACCTATTTTAGATTGACCAGTATGCAACCTGACAAGTAGAATCTACTTGATAAAAAGTGTTGTTGAAGGGCTGGCGAGAGGCGCTTTTTCCTTTTTTTGTCGTAATCGTTTTGAGAAGTCGATGCATCAATATAGTTGCTTATTTCCATCCCAGAAACGTTTTTGTATGGGAATGAAGTATATTATTGCGCCACTGTACTGTAATTTACGTATACTCAAGTCAGGATGAAATGTAAACATATTTTACTGACGTAAAATATTATGCAATTTTAGTATCAGTTTCTTAATCATGTGTTTTATTGTTCATCTCAGAGACTAAAACCGTGAACGTCATTAAACACCCTTTAACTTGTTTAAGATATATGTTGGTGTTTGCAGCTACAGTTCGTGTCACGGACAGAATGACGGAGTACACATTTCTACAAACGTGCCTTTGAATATGATAATAGTGCATGTGCAATGTATACTATGATTTTTACCTTATACATGTACCACAGTCGGTGGTATCATGATAGAAGGGAGACGTCGTTTGATAAACTAATTGTGTTTGCCGGACTGTCCGCTTCCAAACCATTAATATATGACAGGAAATTAGTATGTTAGTCATCAATCAGAATCAGTATAAACGCTACCAGGTAGAGCAAACAGGGCGACCATGAGTGCGTTTCAATAGACTTGTGTCTCGCCCTGGATCAACGTTTGTTTAAACAAGTTCCCGGCTGTTCTTTATTAAATGAAAACATAAGCATCAAAGACGTGTAAAAACTCCGAATATGGGCTTGAGAGATCTATATAAACCCACCAAGTGAAATAATTGTGGACATTATTATGATATTGACCAGCTCTCTGGCAGACCACTATTAGAAAACATCATTGTTAAAGAATCATGGACAATCCGGGGAAGAAGTGTGGTCGAACACGATCACCCTAAATACTCGCAATAAATCAATCCAACGCAAAAGTTCACATTGCGCGCAGCTGCAAGATTTATATCATGAATGACAGTTTACATTGACCATTGACGAGGTTGAACCTCTTCTGACAAACCACTAGCAGACTATATGGTCAAGTCATCATGGTTAAACCATGACCGTGATAAAACAAACATGCATGGTCAAGTCATGTAGGTAGGAGTGATGCAAGGTCAAACAAAATTATACTGAATCTACTCATCGCATTATGTATACGCTGCAAGGATGAGATTCATTTTGTTCATAATATGAAAATGACCATTGATGTGGCTGGACAATTCAAGAACCTCTCCAAACAAGCCACTCTGTTCAAACCACCGTGGTCAAACCAGTGTGGTCATCCACCATAATCAAATAAAGTAAGTAGGAGATATGGTCAAACACAGTATGATATCCTTAAGCAACTTAATAAATCGATCTAAATGCACAATTATCACAAACTCATGCGCAAATTACGAAGGTAACTGATGTGCATGGAATGGCATCACCCGCATCAATTGTAAGTCCATTTTAATGTTTCTCTGGATCATCTTATTGTCACATAATTTGTAAGTACACTCATTTATTTAAAATTCGCTGTTACAGTACAGTACGAAATCGATAGCAACCTATCCACATCTTTATCTGAAAGAATCGATGCAGTACCTGTGCAAGATAGTCTTTATTAAGGTAATTCAATGTTGATAACATTGAAAGTTTATGCGCAATTTCCCTGGATAAAAAGAATCGTTTCGAATTGTTCGAAGCCAATGCCACCCATAATGGTGTTTTGTTACATTTTACTCTACATTTTTGTTTGCAATAAAATCATCCAATCTGATGGAATAATAGGGTCAGTTACGGCGCCACGGAAACGGAAATATTGCGAAATTGAATCCACTTTACAAGAGAGCGAAAAACAAGCAAGCAACTTCAAACGTCGCGAAACTCCATAAAAAAGCGCGATTCGCAGAAAACTCGCCGTCTCTCAAATAATCAAATCTAGCGTGAAGAGGAAAGTCACGACAACCATAAATTGTGCATTCTATAACAGAAAAAGAGCATAAATTTCTCATTTTTGAGAAGGTATTTTATCTCTATCATCCATCTTTCCAATATATACGGGAATTAAAAAAAAAATAGATGGAAGTTTGCGAGGGAATGTCTAGGTACCATTGTCATTAGCGGGAAGAACTATGTCAAGGTATGAGGATATGTTCCAGGCACACGTTCACAAAGAATGCATTTATTTTGTATCGTATATGTATGATTTAAATGTATTATTCCAAATGGTGACATTAAAACAATTATCCTGTCTATTTTCAACAGTAACTGATATGTTTGCATGGCCTCGAGCTTAACACGTTCAAAGCATAAAAGCACAGAGAAAGTTTATACGGGAGTTCGGAATCATACAGACGCAAGGTGCCACCTATTCAAACCATTGTCTGAATACTTGTAGTAGATGCGCATCTACAAGTATTCAGACAATGGTTTGAATATGAGCTATTGAAGTGCATTAATGCATATCATTGACCGAGGTCCGTACAAACCTAATAATGGCGGCCTCCAGTGTTCGCGTAAATAGTGGTAAAGCCTATAGTTTTCAAATTTTTCTTCCAAAGCAGAAATCTGAGTCGGAGTAATGTTACATATAATAAACAGGAATATTACGATGTATAAAGTAGTATAAACTCTTTTTCTTGAGTTGCATTGCCCTTTAAGATAACAAATACTAACACTAACTTCCGATTCCCTCTGGGAGAGGGAATGATCACGACATCTATATCGTGTATTGGGTGACGGCCTGTCTTACGGCTCCCATGATTGTAATTACCCATGTTTATGAACATCGCGACTACAGGAACATACATGCAGATAAAGTAGTGTATTGTGTTGCCCTTGATAGACGCAAGTTATAATCACAACATACTCATCGTATGTTCGAGACCCAGCGAAAAACAAATCACAAGCGGATTTGGGTGGGGATCGAACCCACGACCTCCTGATTGCTAGACTTGAGTGATTATAAAAGTCGCTATACAGGGTGGCCCCAAAAAACGGAACGGGGCACTTCCCAAAATATAGTAACACAATGATTATGTCCATCGGATAAGGTGTCCTTTCCAATGAAAAATGATACAACCATGCCCATTCGCTCGGCACACAGCTGAATGCACACTAACAATAGCGCGCATATTGCTCGTTGTCCGATGCTATGACGGGCAGTAAGTGCGATTTATCAGGCTCTGATTTGGTAAAAATTGAAAAAAAATGGGAACCTGACATGGTGTCACTCAGAGCGCCCTAAAACAAAAACTACACGCCCCAAATTACTGTTCTTGGTATCGTTTTTCATTGGAAAAGACATCCTATCCGATGGACATAATCACTTTGTTACTTTATTTTGGGAAGTGCCCCGTTCCGGGGTTTTTTTTTCTGGCACCCTGTATAAAAAGCTTCATGTGGGACATGACATGAAGCAGTTCCAGGAGGGGGCCGGGGCGGACAAACCTCTCTTCTCCTACCTAGGGATTTTTGCCCTATTACTGCTCCCTATATCTTAGAAAATCTATAAGATAAGACATATTTGTTATTTTTGGCACATGCCCCAGCTTTGGAATACATTGCTCGCCTTTTCACCCTTTATATAGTGGAAACAATGCATGGTCTACTAGTGGTCATCTTCGGGTCGATCGATTTGTTCCCAGAAAATGTGTTTTCCTTTATTATTTTGTCTCGTTTATTTGTGTCGCTGGCAATAATCTAGTTCGTATCCTTGTAATTTGTTAGTATGGTTACAGTCCCCATCGCAGTTTTTGGAAAAAAGCTCACTAACTTGAAATATACGAGTTTTTATACTATTTCAATATCGTGCGAACAAATTTGTCAACAAAATAGTATGCTTTATGTAAGAACTAAACCTAAAACCTTGTGTAAGACTAACATTTTACCAATCAAAATACTGCAATGTCAAATAAAAGACGCCATCTCTAAAAAAATGTATAATTTCAAAGAAAATATTAAAATCGCAAAGAGGGGAAAAGTTTGTCATCTGATCGTCATTTATATTATTCCTTAAAATTTCCCACGACGTTTTAACGGTTCCAAAAACTGTACTGGGCCTTTAAACCAACTCTCCAGAGGTCGGACACAGATCAAAGGACAATGGGATACGTTAGTGATATGGCTCCACCGTGATTTGTTTCTTTGCGATCGAACGGCAAGAACTATTTCAATGATTCCTTCTTTTTCTCTTCTTTTTTTTTGGTGGGGAGGGGATCATTCGTGATTTGTTTCTTTGCGATCAAACGGCAAGAACTGTTTCAATGATAGAAAGATCCACATATAAGTCTACAAGGATATGTACGCTATGACGGGAAGACAGCTTTGGGACTTTTTTTGTGTTTCTCTTCTTCTTTTTTTTTTGGTGTGGAGGTGATCATTCTATTTGCATTCCATGCACTATCGAGACGGTTCCATTCTCGATTTCCTGCAATTTATCTCGTCTATACCATGTATACTGTCAACAGGAAAAGAGAAGAAGAACACACTAATTTAAAGACAACGCTTGAAGTCTCATTTCGCATCGTAAAACGTGTGGCACGCTGTTATTATATGAGAATGAGGCAATCGGGTCACGAAATTGATATCAATTTACAAGTCTTTATCAAACTCTCGCGCCGATTCCAAGAATAAAAACAAATAATAATGCCAAGATATCAGTTTAAAATGGGGTAAAGTGAGACGTACAATAGCCGAGGTTTTGAAAAGATGAAAAATGGCATTCTTATTTTATCTTACACAATTTAATGTAGGAAATATATATTTTGCTTGGAAAACCATCAATAAAAAAATAGCCTTTTCACATAATAATATTATAACATGACTTGTCTGACATACTCTTAAGCTACGGATACTATTACGAAATCAAATCCGGTGATTATGCCCGACACGCGTCCAGTTGCATACGTCAATTTCCATTGTGGAATATTATTATAATTGTCTGACATTTATTCGAGACGTGCTAGTGGGTGGTAAACCATAACGTTCAGGGTACCTCACATAACAACAGTATGTTCTAACATGAAGTGATACATGTTTTTGTCCATGTTATTTACATGTCTGTCCATGAAGTGATATATGTTTGTTTTTTTTGTTTTTGTTTTTTTACATAGAAGAGCATGATAATTATACATAATATGACATAATTCCCCAGCATCAACATAGGTATACCACACTGTAATCTAGCCAAAACGACAGCAAGTTTTAAGATGACACGATATACTTTTCTTTTTCACTATAGATAGAATAGCCTGACTTGTCTGACGTTATTCCGAAAAAGGGGACTATACCGTATCGTAATCGAGCCAACACGAAAGTCAGTCGCTTCTAACATAACACCAGAGATCCTATATAGTTGCATAATTATGGCGCTGCAAAAATCACGACTCGCCTTCCTGGACCATTCTTTTTCACTGTTATGTAGAATAGCATGGCTTGTCTAACGGTATTCCGAAAAAGGGGACTATACATATATCGTAATCGAGCCAACACGACAGTCAGTCGGTTCTAGCATAACACCAGAGATCCAAGTTGCGTCGTATGTCGCTGCGAAAAGCACGGCTCTCCTTTCCTATGGACCAGGCCATATGCGTTTCCTTACCGGTGGCACTTTAACAACATTGCTGCAGGCAATTCCGCGGCTCAAAAATCCAATAATGCGTGCTCCGTAACTCAAGCGAACACGTATTAACCCGGGGAATTCACACCCACCGCTGAAATGCACCCCCTTATTTCGATATCTTTCCATCAGTCTGATGTCCCATTTTCTCTCCCACTCTCTCTCTCCCCCTCTTCCTCTATTTATAGATATAATACAGATCTGTCTTTCTTATCTCTGTTTTGCCCCCTCACCCTCCTTCTCTATATGTATCTCTATCTATCTATCTATCTATCTATTTATCTATTAAGCTATCTATCTATCTATCTATCTATCTATCTATCTATCTATCTATCTATCTATCTATCTATATGGATCTATCTATCTATATATTGTTGGTCTGCGACGGTGTAGTGAAGTATTAACGTTTTATTAACGTTTTGTTTAACTATGTATGTATATTTCTATCTATCTATCTCTATCCCCCTCTTTATAAGATTCTCTCTCTCTCAATCTTTATCTCGTTTGATATATTATCATTCTTCACCTCTCTCACCCGCCTCTTTCTCCCATTCCCATCTCCATTCTTCTCTCACTTTCTCTCCACCTCTCTATCCAACATATTATTTAGTCTCTATCCAACATATTATTTAGGACAGTGAGAGATACGGATAAACACAGAGTCTGTGTTTATCCGTATCTCTCACTGTCCTAAATCCATAGCATTTGCTATTATAATCGAAGCAGAATATTGCCCACGTGGCGTATTATTCAGCGCTATACGCCGAAAAATAAACTTATTACGCGATATTACCATAATCAGGTTATACACAAAATAACACAACTGAATAAACTAATCAATCAGTGTTGCACCACATAAAAACATCTTATCGTAACAGTATTAGTTTAGTTAAATTATATAGAAATAGCACTGAGAGGGGTATTAGTATAGTTAAACTATATAGAATTATACCGGTGAATAAACTACTATCTTTTACACAAACACCCTCAAGAGGTGGCTATAAAAAATCTGTAAACGGGAGATTAGAACCGTTTTATCAAAATAGTGAGCACAAGAATAGAAGACCAGTCTCAACACGGAGAAAACTCTGCAGTCGGATTAAGTCCATCCAGTTATAAGTTTAATGAAGAGGTCCTATTATGTCAACACTTAGTTCATATCAGCGTAAGATAACCATGCATGGTAGCGTGCAGTACGCGGCGGTTTTTATTTATATACAATTTATTTATATGGTTGAGAGAAATTCCTACATCTGATGGGATTAATACAAAATAATGATTCATTATGCTCGATTAAGTGGCAATGATAGTATAAGATTAAAACAGAAATAAAAACTGAGAAACAAGATTGCGGGTCACTATTAAAAAGAAATACGATCGCCCACCCATGCGACCAAGATTATCGTAGAAAGTAATTTCATTAAGAGGCAGTTTACGAACATAATTATATACTATATGAGCTTTATAATTCAAATAAGATTAAGCTTAAAAATAACTTAGACGTCATGGGGATTGGTGTCTATAGCTTCACTGCTGTATTAATTATCCAACTGTGATGATGTTACAAGTAAAAACATGAATTTAAATTGCTAAACGAGATTGTGAAACCCAAAATAAAAAAAATTGGCTTCCTCATGCGATGTCCATCTATAGGAATTAGTTAATGAAAATGTTCTATAGGTCAACACTTAGTTAATACAGAAATATATCCATGGTTGGGTGTGGTGCGCGGCGACTTTATATATTATATACAATAAATGTATATTATATGGTACACATGATAACTGCATTATATGGGGATTTAAATCAAATGTTATCAAGTGTACTGCAGGAATAATTAAATATACCCACGCTAAAAAGATTATCAAATAAAAACATTACTGCGTTATCTGTTTAAATTAAAGCTTTCATTCAAACTGCCAAACAAGATTCTGAACCCCCAAATATAGAATAAAGTCGGCCTCTTCGTGTGAAACAATCTAAACAGGATCATGTCTAAGTCATTATATTTAATGAAGATGAATTTTTAAAACAAATTAAAAAAATTAACACAAAATAGTATGCGCTCAGTTCATATCAGCTGAAGAAAGCTATTATGGTTACGTGTGCTGCCGATACTGTTTTTTTTTATTCAATCAATTTAAGAAAATCTATTCAGGTACACAACTTATACTTATATACTTGTATACGTCTGATGTAATTACATGCTTATGATAATCGTCTATAAGAGGGAATAATATTATAATTTTTAAAAGGGAATAGTAAACTTCTAAACAAGATTGTGAACCCCTAAAATAGACAATCGTCCCGCCACGCAAGTGTAAACTACAAACAGGATATGTCCAATTCGTAATAAGATAATGAGGATGCCCTTAATATAAACAGTACACGGTTCCAGTAGTCTTTAAAAGTTCGTATCAGCTTATTTGCTATGGATGCGTGTGATGTTGAGACTTGGTTTATTCAATAAAATGTCTTCATGGTTACTCACATTGATATGTATATTTATAAATTTACTACTGCAGCAATTACGCACACATGATTATCAGCTATAAAAAGGCAACGGTGTTTTAAAACAAGAATTGAATTTAAACCTACTAAACAAGATTGTGAGCCCCTAAATAGACCATCGGCCTCGCCAAACAATATAATTCAACAACAATATTGCCAAATTCGTAATAGGATAATGAGGAGGCCCTTAATATAAACACTTGATCAGTTCCGATGCGCTTACTTCATATCAGCCTTAGATAACGACGCGAATCTAATACAGATTATTTAGACAAGAAAATAATTTCATGGTGGTTATATCTGCTCAAAATAACTGAATATAACTAGGTGGGTATATCGGACCGTATTATTGTAGCGAAATGCGCTTATGATGATCGACAGGCGAGAGAAATATATTAACACTTTTAAAGAAGTTGTTTTTTAGTGTTGTTATTTGTGTTTATTCCATGTGAAAGTAAATGTAATTCGTACTTCAAAGTGAAGTAAAATCATTTTTGTTTTAATGTTGTTATTTGACGTTGGCCCCACGAATATGTATTGTGTTGGATACTCTGTTTAAGTACAGGATTTGATTGTTGTTAGAATGGGCTACTGTTTTCAAACAGAATATTATTGCCATATTAATACACTGGAACCAACATGACGATGAATGTTTATCTTCATTATAATAACGATCTCGAATATTTGAATAGTTATCGATAACAAACATATTAATTATATTTCAATCCTTTTCATAGAGCTATACAAATCATTGCAATACAAGTATTAAGCTATGCCACTCAATGTAATAATTATATCAAGTCTCCCCGTGGCGCACACAAGTAGATTAGGATCTTAATTCACTAGCAGTGACGGAGAGGACTGGTAACACGTTCTCGGTCATACGACTTGACGCGCTCAATTGAGCGAGACTAATTGTTCAATGACGCGCACCACTCTCCGTCTAAATTGAATGTCACATGCGATATAACGCCATGATATACTGCGCAGTTGGTAAATGGAAAACGCTTATTTATTTTCAGCTCGAATGTCACTTGTAATATGACGCCGTAATACGTTGCGGGAAAATATTAAGATATAATACTGCGCATCGGGTAAATGGGAAACGCTTATTCATTTGTCAGCCCCCTCTAACTCGAATGTCACTTGTAATATGACGCCGTAATACCTCGCGGGAGAATGTTAAGAATTTCGACAGAAAGAAAGCAATATTTTAGAGAGAAACAAGAATGAAAGAAGGTTAACCAGAAAAGAAATTAATTATTATGTACAATACAATAACGAAACAATACCATATAATACAACGAAGGGGTTAACATAGAGAGACCGAGCAATCAAGAATTCAAAAACACACCACAATAGCAAATGTGGCGCCCACATGACACCGATCGACTATCGAATCTGTTTTGGGCAAAATAAGTATCGATCGATAAGATTCCAGGTAGATATCGGCTTTCAGGCTATCGATGTATGATGGCCACAAGAGGTACACTTACACTTGACTTGACTGGTCAAAAGAGCATAAGAAAACAGTATTATCTTACGATAAGAATAGTCCTGCTATATGAATTTTTGTCATGTACAGAATAAGACACATGTAAAATAATATTGTTCTTGGCTTTTTTTTTCTAAGTAGATCATGTAGGCAAGGATTACAACTTCTTTTTTTTCCATAAGCGCAATGTAATAAAAATGTGATCATTATACAGATGTTAACTGGTGGTGGAGGGAATATCACAGATTTTAAATGCTATTGAGGGACGATTATATTTCCCGAGACGTAGTCGAGGGACTTATTGTCTTCACGAAATAGCATTTCATATCCCGAGGGAACATTCCATGATTTTCCCCGACAACAAAGTTAACATCTGTTATAATTATATGACAAAACTCACAAAAGTATGAAAAGTAAGTAAAGTATGACAATCAAGAAAAGGCTTTTCGAAACAATAATCGCCCATTGTATCTTATACATTTATTCAGCATGCGAAATTCAGTAATTCAATCCAAGCCACGAAAGGGCATTATCATGATACTAAGAAGGAAATTGAAAGACGATCTGAACAACGCACATCGCTATGACAAGGACACCAAATAATTGCCCCTTTTTCCCCAAGTAAAATGAAATTAAACTATTCTATATTAAAGGGGTAGTACAGTTTGGGTAAGGCTGAACTTAAGTAACCAAACCTGGACAATAACATTATAAACTAATAGAAATAACTCCACCATGCTCAAAAGGTATACCAAATTACAAACGACTAAGTAAAAAGCCCGTTATCATTCAAAAAGAGCCATTAAAACACAAGAGGGCGCTTTCTAAAAAGACATTGGTTTCATCCATTTTCATACAAAATTATGCATGTGATGTTTTTATTGAAATAATGATTAAATAGAGAGATCATCAACAACTATTTAAAAACGCTTTTGAAAATTTGTGAAAAAGTGCAAGCATTTTTTTTTTGTTGTTGAAAAAATCATCTAATTATTTGGGCCCCAAATAATTATAAGATCAGATATATTTATTGATATTTCAGCCGTTTCTGGGTCGATTTTGACCAAATAAAGTTTATTCTGCCATTAAAATTGCATGTTCTCTCAAATTCGACACTCAGTTTTTCATTACCTCACAAAAAAATTGTGATGTGCAGCGCCCTCTCTACCAAAACTAAACTACCCCTTTAACTCTATACTTAACTTCTTAATCACTACAAATCTATATACTATTTGTGATTTAACCCAGGTAACGAAGCTAGGCGAAGGACTAATTTTGTTATGATAATTATTTTCTATTGTATCGCCCTTATTCAGTAATATCTAAGTAATATTGATTCAATCCAGGGGCATTATTTTGTTACACTAATTACCCATTGTATACATTCGCATCTTCATATTTTATTCAGCAACGTCTCAATTCTTGTAATTTTACCCAAGGTACGGAAGTGACATTACCAAAGCACAAAGAAGCAAACGTAAGTGACTAAAATAGGGACACAAAGCTAAAGCAAGGACACGGAGAAATCTATTTTATTATCTATCTTTATTATTTATAAGCGATAGAAGGGAAATTTGGTCATGATCGTAACTTCATTAATACTATAGAACAATACATTCCCAAACGACCGAGGTAATAATAATTACCCCAATTGCATGCGTTTCGAGCAATGAATACCTCAATTCCATCGGCCTTATTCGGGAAAGTAATTGACAATCCATAGAAGACGATTTGAGCGCCAAGGACACGACGAATCACGCTTTTTAATTTTATTTATAAAGCTTGATGAAATTTAAATAAATTGCGGTCGTGCTAGCAATTAGAATATTGAGATGAAATGAAGCGACTTTAAGTCTTTGCATTTATAGGAATTTGGTGCACCATTATCGTAATTAGTAACCCATTCCCTTCGAGATTTTGAAATCTCAATTGATTTGGAACCCCATAGCCCACCATGGTTCCCGTAAGCAAGGGGTCGACTCTTTGGGAATAGCTAGACTTTGATGGGAACGGTTAAAAATATCATTTAGTGGAAGACATTTTATACTGAGTACTCGGTTTCATTAATGACGCAAATCCCCCCTATTGAGAGCTATTTCACTGTTAGACTAGTAATGAACACCCTTATATCTTATACGTATTTTAAATTCCCCTTTCAACAAAATGATTTCCAAGCTATTAGAGACACAAGAGGACAAAAAAGTTCGAAATATTAGCATCTTTTTACCCGCCTTCACAAAGATCCTAAGTTGAACTTAACTCTAAGTTGGATTTCAAAATTATGGAAAGCCATTTGTTTCTTTGAAAATTGTTTGTATAAAGTTATTTTAAAAGGCATAAAATGTTGATTAAAATCATTAATATTTTATATCATCAAGGAGAGTTCATGTTCTTGACGTCAAATTTATGACAGGTCTAAAATACTTGCATTTTTGTTTTAATTCCACGGCTATAAATGGCTTAGCATATATCAAGTCCTACTTAGTGTTAAGTTCAACTTAGGATCTTTGTGAAACACCCCCAGTGCCCCATTCCATAGACCTTTCCCAATTCTTGTCAGTGTCCAATTATTGTCACTAATATGGCAACAGCCAATCAGCATCAGGCACTTTAGCTATATTGCCATGGTATAGTTACAATAATTTGACACTTTATACAACAATTCGAAAAGTTTCATGAAACATCACCCTGGTGTCTGAAGACATAAACAATTAAAGGCATATATGCGTGGGTTATAAAGGGTAGTCAGCAAATTCCAACTCGACTCCACCGTAATCTCTCGAGGTAAACTCACGATATGTGTTGGATCGATCGAAGAGCGGTGCTTCGAAATATCTGAACACGGGCCTTCTTATGAAATTGCATGCAGCAAGAATTTCTCACGCTATCACCTAAGACATCAAACAGCGGCGCTTTAAAGTATTTGCGGTTAAGCGTGTTACGTGATATTTTCGCTCGTAAACATCTCTGATGGATCTCCATTCGACTTGTACAAACATTCCGAACGCGACTATTTTGTATGCATTTTTTACTCGGGTATTCGGAAGCCGGGACAGTTTGCGATCGCTACTTATAACTGAGCCAATGGGGATTACGTACCGTGCGTAAAAGTGCGCAAGATGGATCCACGCGTCTAATAACCCACGCATATATGCCTTTAACATTTCAACAAAACACACCACATATCAGCACAGCGCATCCCAATTCTCATTTGCAGACAGTGTAAATATTTATGACTGGGACCAGGGGCTTCTCCTATAGCGGAATCAATTCCCAAAATCAATTGTGCCAACATTCATCTTCAGGGGGAAAAAATAGTTACTCCCACGGTAAAAGATCAGACTTGCATTCCACGGCTGGTGCGTAAAATGGCGCCATGATATTATACGAACAAAAAGTAAGGAACTTGATGAAGGAACAGAATGTAGTCATTGTAAAGAGATTAAACAGATGGGGAAGACAAAAAGTACAACAACCTACATATCCTTCCGTGCAGATAATGGTGATGATAATAATGATGATAATAATGATAATGATGATGATGATTATTATGGTGTTGATGATGATGATAATTATGAAGATTATTATGATGATGATGATGATGATGATGATGATGATGATGATGATGATAATGATGATGATGGTGATGATGATCATGATGATGATGTTGATGTTGATGATGCTGATGCTCATGTTGATGTTGATGATGATGATGATGGTGGTGATGATGATGATGATGCTCATGTTGATGTTGATGATGATGATGGGAGTAATATAATCATATTCCTAGGTTGCGTTTTAATATTCTTATCTTAGCCCATTTTCAGTGCCTTGAAACGCGTTTAGGCTAATATTTATTACGAAAAGATTGTCCTATAAAACACGATTTAAAATGTAGATTATGTGCCTGTCAAGTGTATTTAAACACACCCAAATCTCTGCAACTAGAGAAATGCATTACTTCCTCCACTCCCCCTCATTTCGCTTCTGGGGATCTTTGATCCAGATCGTTTCCATCTAAAGCCCGCGGATAATATTTCCAATTTATCTTCATATTTGTCTCATACAAGATATTATAATGCATTATTCAACGGCACTGATTGATTGCGCCTAAATCGACTACTTGTATAGTTGATAATGGGACGATAAAGGGCACAGAAATTGACATTCGGGGACATTTATTCTAGATTGTGTTCGATCTAAGGCCTTATCTTTCACTTTTCATTTAAATAAATTGTTTTCATTTAAATAATATGCATACTCAACAACTAAGATTGATTGTGCCTATATATATAATCGAGGAGTCGATGATGGGCTGATAAAGGAGGCATGAATTGAAATTCGGGGACACATCTAATCTAGATTGTTTCTATCAAGGGCATGGGAAATTACTTTTCATAAAAGATATACATATTCAGAGACATAGATTTCTTTTGTTATATGAAATATTTGAAGGAATAAGATCATTACTTAATATATTTCCGAGCAATCATTTATGCTGTCTTTGAACTAAAAATTGGGTTTCGTTAATAAAGACATACGTATATATCATCAGTGGATCAAATTGAAGAAAAAAATACATTGTACACGTTATTAATTTTGTAAGTTTAAATACATTCGTAATACTTAGATGTTTTCATAAAAATCGGACAAATAAGAAAGTCCAGTATACGTTAACATGGAAAATAGTACAAAAAGAGTGATGAATGGTTTTAAGTATGAGGTTTTGTTATCTAGGGTAATTCCATGACAATAAATTGCACCTCGGTTGCACCTCTGTCGGTTGATTATATAATTATTATATCTACCCTGTCTTTTATAGAATAATAACAGATGCAATGGTAACGCTAATGATATAGAAGCAAGTACACAAGACCATGAATCTCACATTAGCTCACTTTTATTGGGCTGCATAATGGCCTTTGATTCTGGTCCATAAAATGCTCCAGCCTAAGTCACATGTGAAGAAAACAATCACATATAGCCTATTCCATAATTAAAGGGAAAGTTGAGTTTTGGTAGAGAGGGCGCTAGACTACTTTTTTTTTTTGTGAGGTAATGAAAAACTGAGTGTAAAATTTGAAAGAGCATAATATTTAAACAATAAAATCATCTTTGTTTGATCAAAATCGGTTCAGAAACGGCTGAAATATCCATAAATATAACAATTTGTAATAAACCCGGGGCCCCGGGTTTATTAGAGAATTTTGCACCAGCCGTTAAAAATTCAAAAAAATGCTTCCTCTTTTCAAAAAGTTACAAAATAGGTATTTAAATAGTTGTTAGTTATTTCTCTATCTAATCACTATTTCAACAAAGCATCACATGCACAATATTTTATTCAAAATGGTTGAAACCGATGAGTGTTTAGAGAGCGCCCTCTTACGTTTTAACGGCTCTTTTTGAATGATAACATGATCTTTACTACGTCATTTGTAATTTTGTGTTCCTTTCTAGTTATAACTATTAGTTTGTAATGTAATGATGCAGGTTTTGGTTACTAAAATTCAGTTTCACTAAAACTGTACTCTCCTTACCAGAACTCAACTATCCCTTTAAAGCAAGGCAAAAATACTATTATTACGCTAATGCTAGAAACTATAACAACAATTTAAAAAAAACATGAGCATGAATCTCACATTAGCTCACTTTTATTGGGCTGCATAATGGCCTTTCGACAACCCCTCGAGTTTGATTGTTGTCCAATGCCCCAGCTTTAGTCATCGGTGAAGAAAACAATTATATATATTCCAGAATTTAAGCAAGGCAAAGATACTATGGCATGATTACATTTATGATAATAGCAATTAAAAAAAACATGAACATGAATCTCACATTAGCACACTTAAGATGGGGTCTGTGTCCTTCATAGTTGTCAAATGCCCCAGCTTTAGTCATCGGTGAAGAAAACCATTATATCTATTCTAGAATTAAATTAAGGCAAAGATACTATGGCATGATTACGCCAGTAATAGAAGCAATTACACAAAATAATAACATGAATGTCACATTAGCTCACTTTTATTGAACTCTTTGGCCTTTATATATCCCCTTGATTTGTATTTTTGTCCAATACCCCAGCTAAAGTCACGGCTGAAGGAAAACAATTATATATATTTTATAATTAAAGTAAGGCAAAGATACCATGATTACGCTGATAGAACCAATAGCACAAAACAGAACATGAATCTCATATTAACTCACTTCTAATGGGCTGTATGGCCTCACTACGATCCACCCAAAGTTCCAAATAGGCCAATTTAAATGATATGAATATGTTGTTGCTTTTTCTACCGTTCTTTTTTTTTTTTTTCGGCAACACGCATTTAACCCAAAGTTTGACAATTTTGAGTATATACTATGTATTGATGAAGAACACGAAATAATATGCTGGTGGCAAAGTCTGTGCTTTAGTTTGAAATAATTCACTCTTTGAAGAAAGAAAAAAAAGTTCACAAAATGATGAGAAATCGCCACGTATTCCTTCTTATATCGTCTTTATTTATGTTGGGGGCAGTATGAGAGCGTTGCTCGATTTATGGGCGCAATTAAACAGCAGACAGGGATAATGATGTCTTCAAAATGAGGCTTAATACTGCTCATACTCGAATATCTTCTTCTCCTTCCGATTAATGATTATAATCAATCAGAATAAAGGGTTGAAGGTAAGGGGAATGCAATTTTCTGTAATTCAAAGTTCCGGCAGAACTTTGACTAAATTTCCATCCTAAATTTACTGAATATTGCTTCAACTTCTTTTTTTTCTTTTTTTGATGATAATAATCAATGAGAATAATCAATCAGAATAAAGGGTTGAAGGCAAGGGGGATGTCGTTTTCCTTTAATTAAAACAAAAGGAAAGTACTAGTTTGGGTAAAACTTTGACCAAATTTCCATCCTGACTTTAACATCTTTTTTTCTTCAATATTTATGAGCGTTATCAATCGGTAGAAGGGTTGAAGGAAGGGGCAATATCGTTTTTATTTTCTTGGAATTAAAAGGAAAGAAGAGTACTTGTAAAACTTTGACCAGATTTTCATCCTGAATTTCCTGAATATGTTCAGTTTAACTTCTTTTTTTCCCTTCTATTTATAAGAATAATCAATCAGGTGAAAAGGTTTGAGGCAAGGGCAATGCCGTTTTTTTTTTTTTATTGTCTGTAAATTAATGGGGAAAGTACCCGAAGAACTTCGACCCAATTTACATCCTGAATACAGGTTTAACTTATTTCTTCAATATAATAATATGAGGATAAGCAATCAGAAGGGAATGGAGGTTTATAGGGCAGTGTCGTTTTCATTTTCTGTCAATTAGTTAAAAGGGAAAGAAAGGTACTTGCAGAACTTTGGCCCAATTTCTTTTAACAAACGTATTTGTTTTTTGTTTTTTTTAATCTAAAAGGAAGATTCTAGAGATAAATTATAAAAATTTAAAAAAGCGACTTGCGTAACTTTTCACCAATCAGTAGCATTTATAGATATAATCATTAATATATATTTTAAAAGAAAAGTCAATGTCCCCAACTATTACTCGAATGACTTTCACTTGAGGATATTTCTGCCGTTCCTGAACGGATTTTCATCGAGCAATACATTGCACCGAGTGCAAAAATTACATCGCAAAAATTATTTTGAAGGCTCCCTAAAACAAAACTTTATTATCCCTTTAAAAAGGGGGGCTTTGATATACTGACGCAATAATGATCAGTCACTTAATACATCTACCTTTCCTCTGCGGATAAATGCCTATTTCGCATATTTCTATCTCTGGTCACAAAATCATTTATTCAAAAACACAGTTTAGTGGGCTGAAAGCAAACCCCTGACACATTCGGGTAAAATGTGTTCATTTGGGAGTTTTATTCATAGACGAGAAGGTTGTTTTTCAGGCAACCAGCTCAACCCCACCCCACCCTCGGAAAACATTTCGTAGTACCCCCGGGTCCAATGTTGGCCGCACATTCGATTCTTAAAGAAAAGCGGCTTTGACCCGCGATGCGACCCTGGACATAAAATAAACATTGCAGAAGTCGTGAACTCTACTCGCATTCTTAGCCCCTCAAACCCCCAAAACGACGAACAAAACTAAAAAATAACTGTTTGTTTGTGTCTGGGTTTTGATTTGCTCTGTTTTCTTCATATTAAAGCACCTCTCGGTTCACAGGGGAGGCGGGCGAAATTGTCTTGGGGTGCGATTGAATAGAAACGTCTAGCCGAGTATCAGCGTTTTGAGACACGACTCTGACCCCGTTTACAGTGCAGGGCCGGGCCGAGACGCGTCTCGGCCCTGCTTAAATTGCGGTACTCGGCCCCCCCCCCCCCCCCCCCAATTTTTTGCGTTTACAGTGGTGGTCTCGGCCCGGCCGCCCTTTCAATATCTTTTCGTAGTGGCGCTCTGCATGTAAACAAACCATTATTTTGTGGGCGTGACGGGGTCACAGAACAAAGGCGCGTTATTTGCAATTAATTGTTTTCCCAATTTGGTACCGCATTTGGCACTGCGTGCGTTTACAGTGAGAAAAAGCGGGGCCGAGACGCGTCTCGGCCGCGGCCGAGACTACCTCAAGAGCGGGGCCAAATGCTCGGCCACTTTTGGCCCCGCATTTGGCCTTTTGAGCGTTTACAGTGAAAAAAAGGCCGGGCCGAGACGCGTCTCGGCCCGGCCTTTTTTGCACTGTAAACGGGGTC